>JANDKE010001598.1:0-13556 GCA_027627275.1 Coprinellus aureogranulatus | reverse complement strand
GTCTCAACTGACAGGCGATTAGGACAATGGGAGCTTTCATCATCTCCCTCTCCTACGGGATTCCGGTCAAGTCTCGTGGAGACCCCCACCTCGCATTTTCAGAATCTACCAACGAAATGTTGGGCAAGATTATGACACCGGGTGCAAACTTTATTGATGTTTTCCCCATCCTCAAACACATCCCTACCTGGGCCCCCGGGGCACATTACAATCGCAAGGTCAAGGAGTTGTCGTATATGTCAGAGCAGTTCCGGTCTGCACCCTTCGATGAAGCACTCTCGAAATTCGTGCGCCTTACTTGACCTCTACCGCCACCTTTGAGAAACGGCTGACAAGAGCTCAGGGTACCGGAGAAGCGCGACCGTCGTTCGTGTCGACAGCTCTAAGTGCCCTTGAAGACGGTACCGGTGCACGCGACACGGAACACCAGAAGCAGGTTATCAAGGACACAGCAGCGATGTTCTACATGGCTGGGACCGACACTATCGTTGCGTCGATCCTCAATTGGATTTGGGCTTTGCTCAAGAACCCCGAGGTGCAAAGTAGGGTCCATGCGGAATTGGACGAGGTTGTGAAAGGCCGCATGCCAGAGTACGACGATCAAGACCGACTGCCATACTTGATGGCGACGCTCATGGAATCAGCTCGGTGAGTACCTGCACTCACTCGTAGATGTCGTTGAGTATCTCACCTTTTATGATAGCTGGGCGCCCGCTACACCCATCGGTTCGTACGGCGCAGGAGACCAGCGCTCGTTCACGAACTGACTTGTCGACTGTAGGTGTGCCTCATACGAACACAGAAGACGATGTCTACGACGGATATCTAATCCCAAAGGACACCATCGTCATCGCCAACCTGTGGTGCGTTCCTTTGCTGCAACGAGGCGTTTGAATTGACAGTCCTGGTGCTTAGGGCGATGCTTCGAAATGAGGGAGAATACGCAAATGGAGCAACCTACGATCCGTCAAGGTTTCTGACACCGGCGGGTACCATTGACGAGGGCGTCCGTGATCCATACACAGTGGTCTTTGGATTTGGACGCAGGTATGTTTGCTAACATTCCGACCGCTGTGTGTCGAACACTTACGATATCGATGCTGTAGAGCATGTCCTGGTGCACACATCGGTCGTTCGACTGTCTGGCTTTTGGCAGCCTCGCTCGCGAAACTGTTCAAGTGGACGGAACCTTTAGGCGAGGACGGGAAGCCCATCGACCAGCCTATGGATTTTGAGCGTGGGATGGTGTAGTACGTGCCGTATATCGCGATAGGTCACTACTGTCGCAATATTGACAATTGTTCTCTCTCTAGCCAACCGAATCGTTTCAAATGCGACTTCAAGATACGGTCCGCTGAGGCAGAACTCCTCCAGTCAACCCTTGAAGCTTGAAGGAATAGCCAACCTCACCTGTTTATTTGCACCTTCAAGGTCCGTTCCCCTAAGGCAGCGTCTTTATTGGTTGAGATGGGGATGGGGGCTCTAGACGGGGTCGTCCGCAATTGTATACTCACCTGTTGCTGTAGTCAGCAGTGATCAGTAGTATCCTCAATGGAAGCATTCAAGAGAACGCTATTTCTGAAGGCCAGGACAGTGGTGGGTGCCGTCGTTTGCTCCAGGGACAAAATCGAGTTTGACCCGCTGGGGAGTTTCATCCAATGAAAAATATACAAGCCAATCATTGTATTAACATTCGAGGGGACCATACATCATTACTGACAAGTTTCCTCGACTTGTCGAACCAGATTTTAGCGAGATTCTGAAAGACTAGGAGACCAGGAGCTTACCAATTTCACTTTTGCAACACAGCATTTGAAAACATAGTCGTACGCTCCAATGTCTGAAGGTGGCTCTGTCGCGAGCTGGAACATCGTCAGGGTCCATACCGTGCTATGTCCGAAGGGGTATACGGCCGCAACCAAGCGGAGGTCGTGTCTCGAGAGATAATAATGGATGAGTTCCTTGATCCTGAGGTCCAGATAATGTTGGGGGGTGTAAACGGGGTTATCCTTGTGGCTGTCATCGATGAGGCCGATGGATTGGAGATAGTCAAGCAGAGGAACGTATTCGTGAGACCATGCCGTGAGTACCGTCACATGGTCGTAGGGTATCTCCGCTGCCGAGTCTATCTGGTCTTTGTGGGAGCGGTACCCCAGGAACGCCGCCCACCGACCGTGCTCAAGTCTTAGCTCTTGAGTATAATGCGCATTTCTGACATGCTTTCGCTCTGTACCAAGGAGCCTGCTGAGTTCCGCTGGATACGCCGTACATGAGGACAAACGCACCGTCATACTCGTATCGCATGAATCGGCACTCACATTTGTGGAGCAGCTTCCAGTCTGCTTCTTGGCATCGCTTAGAGCAGTACACTGCGCTATGGCAGCCAGCGCATGCCTTTTGGTATGGCTTCAGTGCGGACGGTCGTCCTGGACACTGTGACGTGCGAAGGAGCAATGTCAGTGATATAGATGTACCCAAGGAAAGCGACGCACGTAGATGTTATCGCAAAGGCTGGGCAACTTCCTAGGAATGGCACCGCCGGCCTTGACTTCCCGCATAAGCGCGCTGTAGCATAACTCCCACCCCGTGCCAGCCAGAAAATCCGCACTTTCAACGGCTTGCCCCCGAAGAAAGAAGAGCTGATGTGCAATTTTGCCTGCACTAGTGAGATGGGTGTAGCACAGGTTCTTCAGACGGAGGAAGGCTGAAGCAATTATCGATGCATTAGGATCGCCTTCTTTCCACGATATGCACTGCATCCCTTCCAAAATCACAGAGACCAGGCCCGCTTCGACCATAGCAGTGTGGGCTTGCCTGCTTAATTTCCTGTTGCACCGCCCGTATTCCTCCACCAGAGCCTGAACTTCGTCGGCGAGCCTGAATCCAATGAGGCGGCCCTCTTCATCCGTGACGCGGTTACTCTTCTGCATCCACCCGTCCAGAGCAAATGCGAACGATGGAGGAAAGAAAGACTTCATAAAAAGTCGAGCGATGGTTAGACTCGCGATGCCAGCTCCTTGTTCGGATGTAGGGGGGAAACTCCTGCCAACAAATCCCTTTGCGAAACTGTAACGGGTGGACACGAGCCTAAGCGATGGTGGGTTGCTGGCATAGAGTCGCGACAATAGACAGAATAGTGTCCAAATCCACAAAAGCGGTCGTAGGGCCCGACTGGAATTCAGCTGTATCAAAGCCACTGTTGCCCTCGTTTTGTAAGATGGAGTCTCTAGTCTGTTGAGAGATATATTGGCATCGCATGTACATGTTCTCGACGATCCTGGTGACCAAAAATCTGCTCTCCTTTGAGTGACCGCATAGGACGTCGAAGACCTTTTGGCGATTGTCTTCGGAATAGTCAAGGACGTGCCAGAGAACTAGAGCGATGGGACAATGGCCTTGAGCCCATGACTGTGTTTGAAACGGACGCCCAGACTGTTTTCGTATAGCACAAGCGCCCAGTGCAAATTTGATTATACCATCCGCACCCAGCACCTCGTTGCGGACTTCAGGGCCGAGAGATATCAGCTTCATCAGGACCAAGCACATAGTCGTCGGGTCCATGAGTCCATCGGACGTCCCATTATCTTCAACAGGGTATGGGCACCACAGACTGGTCTCGAGCCAGTCGTCAATTATAGTACGGAGATGAGGCCGAATCTTCTGGACCGCCGCGTGATAGTCGGGACATTTGGATAGAACCATGTACAGCCCTTGCTTCACGGAAGCTACCGCAGAGAGGCAGTCGCGTGGCAGTTCGTTCAGGAACACGGCATTATTCTCCTCTGGTTGAGCATGTGGTCGAGGGCGGGGTGGAGGAGACGTCTGGGAGATATGCGCCAGGTTTATGTCGAGAACTTCCGGTACGTAGTTTTCTTTTCTGAGGGCTAGAATGTTGAGCCCAGATAGGTCCACAATATTGCCCGGTATTCTAGCTTCCATGAGCATCTAGTCAGAAAGAAACGGATTCAGCCAAGCCATATTCCACTTGGACCAGCCGACGCGGTCTTTCGAAAGACACATACGGATCTGGGAAGTATTCGAAACTCGCGAGGTCGAGGCATCTTTCATTCAGATCCTACGCAGATACCGTGTTGTCCTGTTAGTGGGAGACTGAGAGATAGAGGTTGAGAACAAAGGAGCATGTTAATGTCAAAGATTTCGACTTGAAAGGGGCCAAAGGGCAGGTTTGAACCCTAACCCGATGCTGACATTAGCTGAAGCGCGCTGGAGGATACCCTCCCCTGGTATGCTCTTCATGAGCCAATCGAGCACCCAATGGGGTGGCTCGGCTACGGCGAGGCCAGGGACAGGCACTGCCTTTGTCAACGGAGTTCTCACCCATGCGATGGGCACCATATTATGCCCCAAGCGAGCTTCAGTGCCAGCTCTTCTGCGAAATGGGTGGACAGTCTGCTCCAGGCGTTGAAGATGGAAGAGACGCCCTGACCAGCTCTCTGGCTCGCGGGCTCGACAGAGGGGGGTAAGCATGGGCATACGGTGCCGATGGTGGAAGTAAGAAGGAAGTCAAGGCGTTGTAGACTTTGATTGGTCAGTGCGCGGGACTTAAAATTCTTCGAACGCTTTGAAAACACCCTTACACAAGCTTAGACTACGTAACGGCTACGGCAGCCTGAACATCCATTAGGTGAGGCTGGGACTGAGAGCGTCTGAGTCCTTGTGTCTCGCCGTAATTACAAGCAAATCATTTTATTAGCAGGCGGGGTGACTCGGACGGTACATGAATACTGGAAGTTTGCTCGGCTTGTCAAACGCGGGGTAAGCCACGATCCATAGAACCAGTCGGCCGATAGATGAGAAACTCACCAGTTTCACCTTTGCAACGCAGCACTTGAAAACGTAGTCGTAGGGTATGAACTCTGGCGGGGGCTCCGAGTCCGCTGTGAGCTGGAATAGCGTCAGAGTCCATACCGTCCCATGCCCAAAGGGATATTCGGCGGAAACAAGATAAAGGTCATCTCGCGAGAGGTAATACGCGATGAGTTCCTTAATCCTCAGATCCAGATAATGGTNGGGGGTGNNNGNGGNCATATCGTNNGTNTTNGGATCGACNAGGCGAATGGATTNGACNTAGTCGAGCAGCGGGATGAATTCGTGGGACCAATCCGTGANNGAGGTTACGAAGTCGTAAGGTATNNCCCCTCCTGAGNNCGATAGGTCCTGGAGAATATTGTAGCCTATGAAGGCTGCTCTCTTCCCTTGCTCTAGCCTCATTTCTTGGGTATAGTGCGCNTTGGGGACGTGCTTCCGTTCTTATACANGTGACACCAGGTCAAGTGAATNCCCCNGGAATGGCAATCGTGCTGCGCACCTTCGTACTCATACCGGGCAAANCGNCATTCATACNGGTGAAGNATCTTCCAGTCGGCTTCTTGGCATCGTTGGGAGCAATANACTGTNCTGTGACANCTGGAGCATACGTAGTGTTTNGGCTTCAACGACGANGGTCTTCCTGGACACTAGGTGGGGTCNTATNGNCGTGCAGGCTTTCAGTGCCATAGAAGGGCNNANGNGGGGTAAGGGACNTACNTAGATATTNTCGCACAAGCTGGGGAGGAGTCTAGGNACCGCTCCGGGNGCCTTGACNTCTCGCACGAGCGCCTGGTAGCACAACTCCCAGCCNGTTCCAATNAANGAAGTCGTGCTTTCCCAATACTCTCCACGAAGGAAGAACATNTGGTGAGCTATTNTGCCGGGGNAAGTACNGTGGGTATAACACANGTTCTTGAGGCGGAGNAAAGCCGAAGCGANGGTCGACGCGTNGGGGTCACCCTCCTTCCATGGAACGGAATGCATCCCCTCGANAACCACGGAGACTAAACCCGACTCGNCCATTGNANTATGGGCCAACCTGCTTANCTTCCTNTTNGTCTGCCGGTATNCCTCNACGAGNGCTTGCACTTCGTCGGCGAGCNTGAATCCNNTAAGCCGTCCTTCTTGGTCCCTGACATGNTCACTTTTTCNTAACCATGCTTCCAGAGCGAGAGTAAANGACGGCCAGAAGGGNGACTTCATGAAGCGCCTAGCAAGAGTGGGGTGTTGACACAGAGTTGCGACGATAGATAGGATTGTCTGCAGATCCATGAACGCAGTCGTCGGACCCGTGTGGTGGTCAGTGGAATCATAGCCAACGTTCTCCTTTTGATCCTCGGTGAAAACCCTTTTCTGCTGTGAGATATACTGGCATCGCATGTACATGTTTTCGACGATCCTTCCAACCAAGAACTTGCTTTCTTTCGATTGTCCACAGAGTACATCGAAGACCTTTTGACGATTGTCTTCGGAATATTCGAGGACATTCAAGAGAAGGAGAGCACCAGGGCAGTGTCCTTGAGCCCATGATTGAGACAGAAAAGGTTGCCCGGACTGCTTTCGTATAGCGCAGACTCTCAGCGCGTATTTGATTGTACCCTCCGCACTCAAAACCTCGTCCCGCACATCAGGTCCGGAGAGTGCTACCATGTCCATGAGAACCAAGCTTAGCGGTGCGGGGTTCATGAGCGCGTCGGCTGTCCCATCTCCCTCTTGGTGGTATGGGCACCACAGAGACACCTCGATCCAGTTGTCGAGGAGAGCCTGGAGGTGGGGTCGAATCCGTTGTATAGTTGCATGGTGGTTCGGGCTATTGGACAAAGCTATATGAAGACCATGCTTCACGGATGCTACCGCAGAAAGGGAGTTAGGAGGGAGTTGGTTCAGGAAGACAGCGTTCTTCTCTTCTGGCTGGGCCCGTGGACGAGGATGAGGCGGAGGTGGTGCGGAGGAGATGTGTGTAAGGTAGACATCGAGAGCTTCCACTGTAAAATTTTGCTTTGTGATGCTGTAGTTGAGGCACGTCAATTCAACGACATTTCCAGGGACTTTCGCTTCCAGGATCATCTAGTGAGGTAAGATTGGGAGTTAACGTCAACTAGCAAACGGGGTTGCGGAGGTACGTACGCGTCTGGGAAGTGTAGGAAACTCGTAGTCCAAGTCTGGGGGCATCCTTGAACAAGAATCGATGCACAAACGGTATCGATAGTTGGTAGTGACAGGAGTGAGTAGACGTCGAGAACGAAGGGTCCATGTGAGAGTCAAAGGTCCAATTTGAACCCTAACCTGAGCTGCTCAAGCGCCGGGGCCAATGACGGGCGCTCAGCGCTGAAATACGTCCATGTGCACCCTCCCAGAATTTAAAAGCGGAGAAGTAGAGCGTGAGTTTCCAGAGTGCCATACCCGCAGCCCCCGGGTCTGAGGTCTGAATCCCTGCGAGTATTTTCGAACCGATGAGGTCCGAGTCAAGGCGAAAATTTGGTTTCCCAACATTTCCGAGCCAAACCTGGTGGTGGCGCGAGAGAAAAAGGCAAAGGAAAAAGCAAACGTCAATAACACATGCAAGCTAGCACCTAGCTACCACCGGCTCTGTAGTGTAGAGGTTATCACTCAAGATTCTGAGGTCTTCTACACCACGAATTCTTGAAACCCAGGTTCGAGTCCTGGCAGGGCCTACAGCGCGTACAATTTTTCCTTTTGTCACCTACGCACGAACAGTAGGACCTTCACACACCTGTAAATATGGATTGAAGCTCCCCTAGAACACCGAGTTAGTTTTCTAGTGCATGGTTAACCGTACCTTGCTTCCCCACCCAGACCAACAGCGGCTAACGCAACAGACCCCGAGCGCTGCGTCTTGTTCCTGAACCACCATGTTCGCCGCGTCCTCGTTCTCGTCAAGCACCGTCCTAGATCCAAATTACTGGCGCCCACCCCACTGTCAGAACCGTGGTCGAAATGCCAGACCTAGCTCTCGACTCGAAGTGCTCGGTGCTCCTTCCACTATACCCTCCCACCGTTACTCTTCGTCGACAAATACGAGCTAGAGATGCGCTCTGAAGAATACAAGGTTATTGGGCTGAGAGGGAGAGGCGCAAAGGAACTGGAGAAACCTGTCCACGCTCTACAGGACGTGGAGGGCGGGGACAACGGAGTGGGAGTGAAACTGGTTGTGAGGAAAGACCTGGATTCACCTGTGGACGCCATCCAAGTTCGACTTCCCATTCACGTCCGCTATGGAGAACCAGTCGCGTCGAATTCATCCAGCCCATACGTGATACAGGAGTTGGAGCCTCCTAGCGTGGTGTTGGCGTGTTCAGGTGAGTTCTGTGCAGTTCGGTTCGACCTAGGAGGCTGACATGGTAGTAGACGGGGTTCCTTCGTGCAGCAGCCGAGGCGAGGCGTCCGATTACCTACAAAGCTTTATAGAGGCCCTGGATTATGCCACTCCTTACTGCATCGCCAAGTCGTCAACCCCGCAACCACTCGAGATATCTGTTCCTCTGGGAAACACCACGGATATCCCCGTTGTCGAAATCGGTACCAGCGCCGTCATCCTCGCTTGCTTTGCCTGGATTGCTTTGGAAGCATGGAGGACGAGCCATCGGATATGGACAGCGAACGCGAAGAATACTAAGGATGATTAGGTGCGCCTTCAGGCAGCGTACGCCAACGTGGAGCTGAACTCAATTTCCTTAGGATCGAGGCGGTTCCTTTCCAGTTTGTTGACGTTGCTTCATTGCCTCAGAACTTCCCAACCTGCTCAGCCTAACGACATGCTACTCCAAAGCTTCCGGATGCGCTGGTGGTCACCATCGTCATTTTACATCTCAGGTCTAACCTCTTGCTCCAGTGCCCGTCATTTCGTCGGACCACGCCATGACGGTGTAGCGTTCTCTCGGATGAGTAGTGTCCCAGAACGCATGGAGCATGGGTGTGTCGGTCACCATTGAAATCAAGCTTGTCGTACCGCTAGTGAATCAGGGGATTCTTTGTCTCGACTCTGCACCGGACGTGTATCACTAGACGACCTTCATGGACATCATCGGCCTTCTAGAAAGCAACTCTCGCCCCTCAGAGGACCAGGAGTCCTATTTTCTCGAACGACTCTCCTCCTTGGATAGTTCTATCAGCGCCCTGAGCGTGAAACTCGCCCAAGCGCAAGGCGCCCTCGATGAGCTGGACTCTCAACAAGCGAAACTGCTCAGGAAGCGGAGGTCTATCGCATCGGTCGTTTCTTCGTATCGCCGTCTGCCTGTGGATGTATGGCTCGAGATAATGAAGTTTGCCGTCTGGAGCAGCGGGTCGGTACCCAGCGGCGATTCCATGCAAGACACGCACGGCAATCCAAGACCAATGAAATCCAAAGTCCACCCTCCTATTGAAGACCCGGAACGGACCTGCTGGCCAGAGTCCCGGCAGCTTTCTACACTTACACGGGTTTGCAAGGATTGGCGGCGTATCCTCCACGAAGCGGCGATCTTATGGAGCACATTGGAACTGCACATCTATTCCAACGACCACAACATCGACGGGTTCGCGCCGAAGCTAGAAACGTGGCTATCGCGGTCGGGAGAGCTTCCTTGGTCGCTGAAGGTCCTCTCGTCGAAACGCCAACTCCACGCTCCTGCCTTCGCTTCGTTCCTCCTGCGGAACTGCGCTCGGTGGAAGGAACTTTACATCTACATGCACGACTTGGACATCTTGGCGCCGCTTTTCTATTTGGAGCCTTCTTCCTCTGGTTTCGGGATTCCTGGCGGCTGGACCCCACGTGGACGCCACGAGGACGTCACTTGGACGAATCTACAAGTCCTTTCCCTTGATGGCTGGTTCACCGATTCCGCCAGGGTCAGACCCTTCGCTCTGGTCGATAACATCCACGCCGACGATGCGGACCCACTCTCACTCCATCACGCTACGATAAGCCTGCGCGGCAGCGTACCGGCACTTAAGTCTCTGACGATCGACACACCCTGCCAGAAGGTGCATTCGTGGAAGTGGATTCCGTGGGCCCAGCTGTCTGATGTCGACCTCAGGACAGGTGATCAGTACGAAGACAACATCTCGATGCTTGCTAGATGTACGAACGCGCTGGAGACGTGCTCTATCGTGTTCACACCGTCACTCAGGATACCGGTAAACGTGCCCTTGATGGGTCAGGACCCTGTTCAACCGATCACTCAAGGCATCGCAAACCTCCTTGTCACAGGGCTCGATGGCGCCGTCGGGGACGACTCGGAAAGCGACAACGGATCGACACATGGGAACTCAGATGCAATGTCTGAGCTCCTTCATCTGGGCGGGTTGAAGGAGTTGACACTGAAGAAAATTGGGTACCTCTCCCCTCTGCTCTCTCGTCTCTGTGCACCTGCGCTACAGAAGCTCACCATCAGCATGTGCGCTATCAACGAACCCGAACCGTTCCTGGGAGCTACTCTCGTCGATTTGCTAGAGCGAAGCGGCGCTGCAATTTCTTCGTCAGAAGAAGATGATTTTGGCAGCCGCGCGCGACGAACCAATACCCCTCTTGCGGCAGGTCCGCCTCTCACGTACCTCATGCTTGCTCTGGAGAACACTCGTCGCAGGCACTTGTCCACCCCTGCTATCACCAACGCAGATTATATCAGCATCTTCGAGCGCACCGAAAAGCTCAAAACGTTGCATATCAAGGATTACTCGACGGACGCTCGCTTTTTGGAAAAGTTGAATCAGAGGGAGATGTTACCTAGGCTGAGGACTATATCGTTTGTTGTGGATGCTGAAAGGCAGGGTCCGGAGAGGTTTGCCGAGTTTGTGAAGTTGAGGATGGATAGATTGGAGCGGTCCAAGAATGCATCGGGTTCGGAAATTCATGTTCAGTAGTGTAGCCTACCTATGTGTTCGACTGTACTGAGCTTTTTCTCCTACGGGTTCTTAACGACAGATTCCGACACTCTGTCACCCCGTTGCGCTGGTCTTGCCGGGAGAGCGCAGAGACCATTGCCCGCCATTGTTCCATTGTATTTTTTGTGAACGCAAAGGGGGCTGTGCTGATGGCGTACCACCCGCCCTCGTCGTCGCGCGCAACTTGGCTCTGACCACGACCTCATCTCCCCAAGATGCCTGGGCACCCCTTATTGAAGCCTCCTGAAAGACGCATATTCCTCGTTGCTAAAAGGTTCTCCCTCCACTCGCTCGGCTCAGGCAACTAACCAGTTTCCCGCCATTCTTTTGAGCAATGGCGAACCATGCAAAAGGGCTTGCACTGGCAGTGCTCTGGTTACCATGTGAACACGAGCGTCTACAAAGGGTTGCTGTTGAGCTACGCAGTGGCCACTGACCCTTTTATTCTACAGTTCCGCCGGCTTCTGTTTCGTGAAAGCTGTACTCTCGAAGGTCACACATGACAGTGTGGCCCTTTGTGGGCCGCCTTTATAAAGAGTTTGTCCCGCCCTTCAACTGCCTTTCCTCTCTACCACAGCGGTATCATCTCTCACTCTATCGACACGTTCTCGATATCACCTTTGAAGAGTGAAAACCCTCGCACCAATCCATCCATGGCCGCCTCGATCCACGCCGATGTCGTGGACACTCTGCAAACCTACCAAGGGTTCGCTCTTGCATTCACAACCACCTTACTGATCTCGCTCATCGAATGGTACCTGCTACACCCTCAGTCCGGGCTCTTCTGGAGAAGTCGACGTACCCGGCTAACAGCTTCGTGCCTCGCGTTCGTTCGAAACTTTTCGTCGATGGTTGAAGAAATTCGTTTCGTTCGGTCGTGGGATCTAGATCCAGAGGATCCGGAGACTTATTTAGGCCTAAGCACTCCCGAAACTCGACACTCTTCGCCGACCTCCTCAGGGTTGACATCGCTCTTTGGATCCCCTATCCAACCCGCCGCAGCTCCCCTTCGGCCCACTTCCCCAGCAGAGAAGAAGAGTCTTTCCCAGCGTGCAAGGCTTCGGGGAATCGAACCCTTGAATCTTAACAATCCCCCTCGCAAACTTGAAAAGGTCCAGTATGAACTGGAGATGGACTCCTCACCCAATGAGGACTACATTCCTCTGCCTATTCTCACCGACTCCCCTGCACCCCCGTCAAACCCGCCTCCTCCTCCCACACCGACTCAACCTAAATCCGCGTACTTTCCGCCGAAGGCTTCGAAAGCCGAGACTCACGAGATTCTGGACCATTTGATGGGTTTGCGGATTCGCCACGCTCCTGAGCCCTCACTGAGCTATACGTTCGGCCCTTACACCGGTGCACCAACTCAGCTGTTCCTCGACACTTGGGCACCACGGAAACCACTCGCATTGACTATCAGCGTCGTCCCTTCAGCCGACCCTCGCGTAATGCAGAAACGATACAGCGACCTCTGCGCTTTCCTTACGTCTGACATCGTCATGGCGAAAGCCGAAGCTATCCACTCGCTCGATATCACGCTTCCTAATTCGTCTGGATTCATTTTCGAGTCTGCTCAGCACCCTTACGATAACTCGCCGGAAGAGTACCTCTGCCTGGCCGACCTCTACCACGAGACGAGGTACAGAAATCAATTCCCGAATCTAGTCGAGTTTGGTTGGACTGGTGCACTGGGACGGAGGAAAGGTGATGGAACGTACGCTGCCCTTCCCGCTCCGTTCCACGATCTGGTTAGCCTTCCGTACTATCAGCTGAGGAGGCTCGAGTTCAAAAAGTGTCTCATGACTCTCTCGGACTGCTGCGTTATCCTGCATAGTTCGCCTCAGCTCGAGATATTCACTGTCGACACTGTGATTGGGACTTCAAAGCGCTGGCAGTCGGACGGTCCCGCATACCCTCCTTCACTTGGGCTTGATCCTGGGCAAGTGCCTCTCCGCGGTTATTCTGCGTTGGGGTTCAGCAGACCCGAGGCAGGGCGGAAAGCGGGTGGGGAAAACGAAATCGAATGTCCGAGCCTTACCAAACTGGAACTCAGAACGAGCGTGGCCCTTGATCATTTCTTTTGGATGCTCGATGCTCCGAAGCTCACGCAGTTTAAGTATGAGCCTTCTGGACGAGACCTTGAGAGCGTGACGATGGAGAATTTCCCGTTTTCTTGCTTCAGTCCTTTTCTGCAGAGCCTTGTTGTGCGTGCGTGTAGTGTTGAGGGAGAGGTGGCAAGGGAGCTCGTAGGTCAGTGTGGGGATCAAGGGATTGAGCTCCAATTCCTCCCTCCGTCTCGTAGCTGATGCTGATTCCCGGTTCATTTTCCATTTCCATTTCTCTTCCCCTTCTCCCCTTTTCCTCCATCTCTCGTCTAGCATTGACCCACGATGTCATAACGTTGTATCCTTATGTCCTACCCACTTTTTCCTTGTACTATTAGTATTTTCTCCCTCTCCGCTCTTCATTCAACCCATACTCTTGTCTACGTTTCCATATACGCTCATCTCATGTATCATCAGCTGCTACCGATTTGTTTCTCGATTCAGGGACTACTTCTATCACCATTCTTCTACTGTACGCTTTGGCATATCATTTGGCTTTTGGAATTGACGAGATCGAGTGGGCTATCCCACGCAAAAACAAGGCCGCCTTGGATCATTCGCTAATGCAGATTTTCACGGAGGTGAGGTAACATGTTCGCCGTAGAGAACTTTGACTGTACGACACCTGTCTGGCTCGTGGTAGCAGGATCTGGTCCGCTGGAAGCTCGCGCTAGGCGAGTGACGACGGAACGACGTCATTATACGCCCTAATCTGCGCGGCGCAGGTTGTTTCCG
>JANDKE010001597.1:0-13559 GCA_027627275.1 Coprinellus aureogranulatus | reverse complement strand
AACTAAACAGAACTCTGGCGCGCCTCAGGGCGTTTTGGTCGCGGACGACGAAGACGTGGAGACGTGGGGGGAGGGGAAGGTAGTAGGAGCGCTGGAATTTCGTTCCGTTGGTGCCGCGAGCGAAACCCGAACTGCTGTTGGCAGAAATTTCTGATCACGGGGTCGTTTCGGGGGCCGGATCGGCGGCTCACGTGATGGAGGCGCGTCAATTGAACGCGACGCGTCTCGATGGGGGAGAACAGTGTGCAGTGGTGTACAAATGGTATTACAGTATTCGCTGTCCGGAACTATGCTACAGAAGAGAGAGAAAAAGAAAGGAAACCAAGTTCATTCCCGTTCTCAACTCGGCGCCTCAACGCCCCTCCCCCTTCACCTCAGTCCAATTCCACTTCCCCCCTCCCCCCTCCGCTCCATTGGCATTATACCTTGAGCCAGCCTGCCCCGCAACCGAGTCCAACCCTCCCCACAGGTAATACACCGCCCTCTTCTGCATCCACACGAGATGGCGGGGGAGGTACACGACGAGGAAGGTGATGAGGAGGGTCATCAGGACTGCGAAGAACGCCACTGTCACATTGAATAGAGGTAAGATAGAAGCGGCATCGTGAAGTCAGTCGGGCACGCGTCGTCGTAAGAAAGAAAGAAAGAAGGGGTGGATGGAAATCAAGCAAGGTCTCGCAAAGCGGGGTCGTAGCGATGGTATACGGCGGGGACGAGAGGAAGATAAAAAGAGGGAAGCAACAGTGACACTCACGAACAACCCACCGCTCCCAAGTCTCCATAACCGTCAACGCAAACGTCCCCTCAAACCACATCCTCCACCTCCACATCCACCACACAACCCTCCCCCTCCCCCTCCTCTCCTATCAGGCACCCTCGCATACCGAGAGAGCGAGGTTAGCTCCAATTTGGTAGTAGATATCCGGAGCTAGCATCCCTTGTTCCTTCGAATCCACAGAACGGGACCGCTACCGTTCGAATCTCGAAACCTCTCCCTTAATTCTCCACTCCTAGATGCGACGGCAGAAGGTCGGAGGGGAGAGGGGAGAATTTGGTAACTTCCGCATTTTTGGCTGGTTATTGGGCAGCATCTAGATCAATGCTGTCTGCAGGCTTTGAGTCTTGCGTTCGTAGCAGCAGGGATGCGACGTGGGTGGCGAGACAAGAGGTTTCGAAGTGCAGGATACCTACCTACGCGTTATGTCGCCTGTTTCGACTTCGGGGGTTTCTTCCTGAGATGACGTCTTTCCGGCTCACACATTTGACTTACCTACATGATATTTGTCACTCTCAGTCTTTCAGAAGCTGATATCTAGAATTTCTGGATGCCTCTCGTGTTTCCAAGCACACCCCAAGGCTTACACAATTGGGGAAGGTAGGCAATAGTGGCATTGTTCAGTCTACCGCGCTCGACGTAAATAAAGAAATATATAATCAAGGCCGTCTTCGACACCCTGTTCCCCTGCAAGGCGGTTTGCCCACGCCGTTTCCAGTTATTTGGGAAAAGAAAGGGCGATCTCCTCAGGGGAAAATGCCCCTAATCCGGAAATCCGGCCATTAAGCGCCGAAACTCCGGCATGACGTGGGACCTCACGCGGAATGTTTGAATTCGTCCTTGACCCCTAACGTTCACTATCGCACCTTCCTTAGCCTCCTTTCTCTTTCGCCTCCCATTTCTGCCGCTATGCCTCAAGAATCAAGCAACGGTAAGGCCTTGGAACGGCTAGCTTCGGCCTCATGACGTGAGCGCCGCGGACGCGGACGGAGATTTGGAGGGCCTAGGGGGCCTTGGGTCGGGATGTGGGTTTTATGAACAGGTGAGCGCTTTCGCTCATTCACTACCCAAGCTCCTACGCGCTTTCCTCTCGCCTCATGCGGAAGCGGGATGTTACCACGTCGTGGAACGCCTTCACTTTCCCCACGTACTTCACCCATCCACCGAAGGCGGATTCGTCAGTTGGGGGGAAACATGAGCGAAGAGGGAGGTGAATTTGGGCCTCGAGCTTGTAGTGTGTTCACTCCCTCTCCTGTTCACGCCGCAACTGACCAGCAACCCCTGTAGATTTTCCCTCTACCCGTGGAATGATTCTCCGGCTCTTGCCTGCACCTTTCTCTTTGGGAGATACACTCCGAGCGCCTTCAGCCTCAGCCTCCAGGCTGGTTCTCTTATATCGGGGCACTTCCAGCCCTCGTCCTCACCCCTCATCTCTACTTCTCGCGCTTTGGGCTTTGCAATCCATGGACCGCCACCGTCTTCCCAGAGAATGGCTCCCTCCTCAACTTTCGATAATTGGGGCTATGTCTTCTGCGACTTCCTTTCCTACTCGTCGTTTCCACGCTCTCTCAAACGGCTTCAATGCCGACCCTCATAATCGGACGCCGGCCTCTGGTGTATCTCTATTGACTTTCCCGATGCCCGACGTAGCGTCCGTTCTTGCTGGACGCTGGCATCTCCACGGTGAATTCGTTGACCCTGAGCGCATATCCTGGGCTCTTGGGCGCCGGTGGGACGTTATCTCTTCTCACTCCCCGTAAGTTCTCCCCTCAGTCTGTATTCCTTTTACCTTTTCTGACGCGTATTTGCCTGACGAATCTCCAGGCTCTGCCGAGCGGCGAATCATACGCCCAGATACGCAATACGTGCCACCATCGACCTCGACTTCTCATCTTCCTGTTGGCCAAGCTCACGAAGGCTCATGCATCGAGTTTCGCCGGCGGAGATCGCAAGTCTGCAATGCGACTTTCGTTGTGTTCTTCTTTCCTTGCCGTACGTGTACGCGGATTCAGCTCCCGTCCCTTTCGTTCAATCCTCCCTCTGTCTCTCTTCTTGAGACGCTACTTACGCCATTCGTTCTTCAGTCCCTCTTTTCTTTTTTCCTTCTGGTATGCCCTTCTCGTTCCCTTTGTTTCTGCAGTCATGTTTACCATTCCTGTCGCCTTTCTACCTATATCAATGAGAAGATCTTCACCCACCCTATACAGCCAGAACCAGTCTGTGACGCGATCCAGGCCTTACGACCAGAGCCCTTGCTGCTGGTGCGATGGGTTAAGCATTCAAGTTCCCGGAAGGTGCATGTGCTTATTCTTCATTTCAGAATGGAACGACTAGCTGATGGACCCAAGGTCACGAATTTTCGTAGCTCCATGTACGATCGCGTCCAAGTTCATGCGGAGCTCGGCTGTTCCTCTGCGTCGCTCAGAGCCTTGGAGTTCGGCGTCTCCATGTTCCAGGGAACCGCCACGCTCGAGGTGGTAACGCTTGTCTATGCCAACCACGATGCGGAACACCGAATTCGCCTTATGCGCGACTTCCCGCCAATGGAACTGAAGATTGCCAGGAAGACTTTGTCAAGTCCCGCGTTCACCCTCCTAAATTCATTCATTCGTTCCGGGGAGGGTTTTCTTCCTCGCGACTCGCTCTTGCGCCCTAGGTAAGATCGGTGTGCGGTCCCCTTAGACCTCTTTCTTTTTCCCCACCCTCCAGTTTCGTTTCCAAGAGCTGAGAGATCTATTCGCCAGACAGTCGGCGGTATGTGCTCCGGATACCGCTTGTACTTGTGATTGCCTGTCCACTCCGCCAGTCCCGATATGAGCACCAGGGATTTCGCTGACGTTCGGTGCTGCCGTCGAGATCGCCCGGGTATGTACTCCACCCTGTCCACGGTACCAAGCCCGTGAACGCTTCCACAGCTTTCAGCCTTTCGTCGCCCCGGACCCATCGTCACCCTCACCCTCCTGCAAGGCGGTTTCTCTTTTCGGAACCACGGCCAGTCCATCGTACGAATGTCATAGAGGAGGCTTACTTACCTTCGTTTTCTACCTCTCTCTCTCTCTCCTGACTGGGTTTCATCACGCCCATCGTACCCGAAGCCCGCGTTCCCTAACCCGGTTTGTACAGCATCGTAAAGGAATTTGCGGTGGTCTTCGTCACACCTCTCCATCCTTCTCTTATTTTCCCCAGCCAATAAATGCGCTTCGAACGCGGCATTGAGGGCCACCGTACCATGAAGTGCGTCGAATATGACCCCTGGCGTTCGATACTGGTGAGTTGACGTCGACTACCAGGCGGTTCTAACCATCTTCGACGGTGGATCTTCCTACTGAATATATCGTCGGTCGACGCAGGGACTGTGCCGTGTGCCGGCGCGGGGAAAGGTAATGAAGTATTTGGGTACTAAGGTCAGCTTACAGTTGCGAATATCAGATCTCGATCTAACCCTTCTCGAAGTACTCCGACGCCGCCTTTACTTCGCGTCCCTCGGCTTTCCCTACCCAGAGGTGATCCAGCATGGCTCTGTGAGCCTCTACCAAGACGTGGATCTAATCGGAGTGGGCAGTTGTTCAGCAGGTAAGTCGAACGTTTTCCCCATGTCTGGCAGTGTGGTCTGACTCAATTTTGTTGGCGAACATCCGGAAGTTCGCGCACCAGCCAGGATGTAGTAGGAGGGACGAAGAGGGACTCTTTTTTGGATGGGTAAGTATTCGATCTCGATGTCAAAACGGTGCTGACCTCTGATATGTTTCGCATAGTTCGGTTGCGAAGGCTTCGTAGTTGAGCTAAGTTAAACGTTCGCTGTGAATGCTTGAGCTAATCCTGATCGCGTTCGCTTTCTGGGGTCCTTGTCGCTTGCGTAGATCTCATGAACGATCTATAGCTCTTCTAAGGCAAGCCCTACTGCGTATCAGAATTGTAAGGTTTCTGTGCTTGCCTATGAGATGAGGTACTACCTCGTTCTCTGCGTTCGTAGCCCCGTTAGAACGTATTTACCCCGCTCAAGCTGCTGAAACCCTTGCTAATTTTGTCTTGCCCACACGAAACCCAGTGCGTACTTTCATTTCTCTTATATAGTAGGTCTACCTGTCCTGGATGTCCCTCGTTAAGGTGAGCCTACTATCTCTTATAACTGTGGTTTTAACTGACCTTTGATCCTTCCTCCGACGGTCGGACTCCCTACCCGCACCTCCACCCTTCACGTTGCTTCATCGCCGCTACGGTCCTCGCGTTCGCCTTCTTCGGTCCTCTTTGCATTCGATCGAGCGTCCCGACGTAGAACGGAACGTCTGACACTCTCTAATGCTGCAAGTGTAGGCGAAGGTGTGAAATCTTCTATTGAGGTAGGCCGAACCTTTCTTGCCAGTGGGACGTTTGGGTCTGACTTGGCGTCTTCGGTAGGTCTGGTCTAGATCCCAAGGTAAGCATATGGTTTGGTATAGTTTGACCTGACATAACAGTCGTTCTCTGATACCCCGCCGTCAGTATCCATTAGAAGAACTTGTCAGACTCATCTTTGCGACTCACCGACAACTCTGGACACACACTAGCCTCGCCTCTCTCGAGGTGGACGATCCTCGGCGCTTCAAGCGCTCGATTGCGCGAATACAATGAACGTAAGATGAAAGATCGATATTACAATGGTAACCGCGACCTCTGAAACGGGGTGCAGGATATTGAGGTATGGTTGATACTTCGCAGAAAGGGTATGGAGGTTTCGGGGGTCAGCCAGCGTGGCAAGCCGTCAAGTCTCTCTCAACGTCCATCGGAATAGGAACGACTTACTGACCTTCACGCCTTTTACAGGCGAACTTCGTTCAAAAATAGATATCAGACGACGAAAAGAATATCGGTGTATGCTAAACTTTGCAAGCATCAGAGTGAACTGACCTATTTCCTTCATCCAGGTCTGTATCCCTCCGGTTAGCTTGTTGCGTTGGTGTACGAAGACGTGCGGGTGGACGAGAGTTAGCTGAGCGTTCGTTGTGTCTCAGCTTCGTCGAAATCCCTTGTGTTTTTTACGTGTCGGTGATTGGATACGGAAGTGGACGGACTCCAGGGATCAGGATCAGGTAAAAATCGTAAGGTAAGTCGCCCAGATTACGCCTAGAAAGGTGATTACTGACCTTGATTGGGAGGTTCCTAGTCTTGTGTATCCCCGGTGCTCACTTCGGTGAGCAGCTTGCAGGAGTTCAGGCGCCAAAGGCATCGTTGAATGATTGGAATTATTGTGAAGGGCTCGAACCGACGGACAGACGGCGAATACGGCGCTGCGGGACTTGGTGTGTAGGGGAGAGAGTTCACGAGAAGACGGGGAGGCTTTAGTTCCTGAGCATTTACCGATTCTTGAATTCACTCCCGACCTTTATCAACGTATACCAAGACTCTCTCGTGTAGATACCAGTTCTGTATTCATTCAATAAGAAACGACTGTTTCGGTTTAAGACCTCGAACGACAAAGGCAGGGCTTTCAAGCTTGCTTTTACCGGTCCCTGGGCTGGCGAAATCTCAGGGACGGTGCGCGTCGGTACTTCGTCGTGGTGATCGCTTTATTGAACGACGGAATACAGGGAACTCTTTTCATTGCCGCCCAGGTGAAGTCTTAGAGAAGACGCTCGGCTCGGTTCAGAAAGGAAATGCCCCTAATAGCTCCGGAACTTCGGCATGGCGCGTGACTGCGTGACCCTGTTCGAATCGGTCCCTGGCCCCTAACTCGCCTGGACGATCACCATTACCATCGCCTCCCTTCCCCTCCCTCCCCTTTGACATCCCATTTCTAGAGGGGAACCGCCATGAAGACGGAGCGGGATGACGTCCGAGATCAGCCTCCAAGCTCATAAGCTCGAGCGCTGTTGACGGTGAACTGGGGAATCGAATGGGCGTCGAGGTGCGACGATGTTTCGGTGAACAGGTGAGTCCTGCATGCTGTCCACTCTTGACTACGAATCGTCCAGGTGGAGAAAGTGGATTGTATACTTACTACATCGCTTGTAGATTGCTTCCCCTCCAAGTGCTTTTGGGTCGACGTCAAGCTAAAACTCGCAATCTGGTTCATTTCCTCTATCCGCCCGCCAAATTCCTTCTCTGTTATTCCCCCTCCGTTAGATCCGGGTCTTGTGGGGCCCTTATTACTACACCTCCCTGAATCCCACGGCTCCCTGACCTTCTCTTCACCCCATACCTCAACACGGCTCCACCAAGTGATAGACACCTTCGCTTGGCCCTCCCTCAACTGACCATCCGCCGAAGAGGGGTATGAGCTGAGCGATGTATTCAAAGAGGGAGGTGGAATCCGACCTGAAGGACTTTGTGCGTCTACTCTCTCTCTCTTCCTCGCTGTTACTGAATGCATTTCCCCTCCAGATATCCATGCAACTGCGGAGCGGTCATCACCTTCCCAGGGCCCAACCCCAATACATCCATCGCGGGGAGCCCGGCAGTCGACACCCAGTCAATCGGGCATAGCAAGACAC
The DNA here is from genome assembly GCA_027627275.1 of Coprinellus aureogranulatus. Taxonomy (NCBI): domain Eukaryota; kingdom Fungi; phylum Basidiomycota; class Agaricomycetes; order Agaricales; family Psathyrellaceae; genus Coprinellus; species Coprinellus aureogranulatus. The sequence goes on along the minus strand of JANDKE010001597.1, from coordinate 6,314 downwards.
TTATCTTCTCCCACCACCTTCAAAATCGGCTTCTTGCTCGTCCACCTTCTCGACCCTTGGACCACCCTGGGTCGCCATTCATCGTCTAGGCTATCTGTAGGGAAACTTCCCCTCGTCGACCTGGGGACACCAAATCCTCACTCACAGCCTTGCTCACCGCTGTCCCGCACAGCTCTCGACCCTATTCATGCTCACCTTCATCTAACACCCAATCACCAGCGTGCCTCCACCAAGGTGCCTAGTTCTCTCGACATGACATTTGTTCTCGGTGAATGCTGGGGTACCGTTGACCCCGGCGAGTAGCCTTGACTCCTTGGCCTCGTTGTCGCCTATCCCTCTCTGTAAGTTCTCTCCTCAATCTCTTTTCCTTATCCTTTCTCTTACTAGTGCTTGTTCTCTTCCGTTTCCAGGTCTGTCGGAATGCCAGTGTCAGACCAGATCGTCCACGACGTAGTATGCTTCGCAGTCGACTTCAGTCTCTCATCGGGCTCATCGTCCAGGATAACGAAAGCTTTTCGGGCAAGTACCGCGGGAGATCGTGACGCCACGATTGTCAGGATAAGCGCCAAGCTGAGGTATAATAGCCTTCTCTGTTCGTCCCCATCATTAAACTTCCTCGTCACTAGGGTCCGTCCTCCTTCCCTTGCATTCCGTTCTACTTTCCGTGTACTTTGCACCGCATCCGTATTCACGTTCGTACGTTCCGTCCCGTCCCCTCGTTCCTTCATTCAGGGATTGAATGCGCCGTTTGTTCTCCAGACTTTCTCTCATCTATTCGTCCTTATATTCACGTATCGAGTATATCTCTTTCAATATTACTTGTCGGCCACATTATATTCGACGCTGTTTACAACAACGACGTTCTAAGTCAATTTTAGCGTGAACAGAGCCGTACGGAGCGTACCCTGGGCTCCATGATTCCAGCTCCCGCCTTCCAGTTGAGTTAAGCCAGGAAGGTGAGCACGCCTGACCCTCAGCTCAGTACGGAGCAAAGAGCTAATGCATCCCAAATTTTGTTTTTACGTGTAGTCCCCATCTACAACCCCGAACCCCTTCTTCGAGCAGTGTGCTGCGATCGATCGGGCGACCAGACACCCTTCGTCGCTGCTTCGAATTCGAACGTCCAATTTGGGTACGCTACGCCCTGGCTTCCATGTGTGCCGAAACATCGAACCTGCCTAGAGATATGGCGTGAACGCCAAGAGCTGCGAGTACACTATCACTCGCTCAAGCTATCGTTTTCGCTGATTCTAACAGAGCGCTACACAAAGCCTCAAGCTTCGCCCACTCGATTTCGTACCGTAGGCGCCTCCATCGTGCTCTTCGCGAGCATCACTGCAAGTACTCGCCCCCAAACTTCTTCACGCCTCTCAATGACGCCCAAAGGTCACAGAAGGTTCGTAGTAGTAATCATCGTTATTCGTCTACTCAAGTACCCTACACCTGAGATAGCCCAGAAGAAGCATTCTTACGAACCCCAAACGAGAATGCCAAAGGTCAGTACATCATCTTCGAACGGCCTCTGAAAAGCTTACCTTTCTTCCTTGGTCTGAGATGAACCCCGATTGCATCTCCACTACAACGAAGTCAACACACGAGATCGAGGTTCAAGTGGTCAGAACGCAACTCAACTCGCCCTCTCGCTCCAGGTCGTAAATTTGACGCCCTCGTACCGAACGAACGATTCTGCGCTAACTTCGACGCAGGCGACCGCCAATATGGGCGACGAATTGTCTGTACTGGGTTCGAAAGGTCAGCAGATATCTCTAGGTCTGCACCTCCCGTTTGCTCTCTCCGCACCTCAGATGCCCTGCGCGCGATCCTAGTATCTATCGCCTCAACATAGTAAGCTCCCACCCTCGAAACGGTAGCAAACACCCGGCAGGACCAAGCACTCGGGTTGGACTCGTTCGACTCCAGTGGCTCTCCCACCTCAGACGCGCTTATGGTCAGTATTATTTCGCCTGTAACGACGATCGAGAATTATTGTCTCTTTAAAACAGTCTAGGCTTTACCCCTTCGGCCCTCGACCTCAATAACCTTATTCAAATCCTCGTACACAGTCCCAAAGACTGAAGGTATAAAGTCAGAACTGGGCTTTCTCATACGCGAAAGCAACGCGGTATCCGGAACCGCCGCAGACGCATCCTCGAGGTCTACTAACGAAACTAGATTCTGACAGCGGTTTCAAACCGTCCGACATGGATGGATCTCGCGTTCAGCCAAGGCTTGTCTCTCTCGATGACGGAGAGCTTCTGCCGTTGCTGCAAAGCGGAGTAGGGGAATACGATCATGCAGGGAGAGGGGATGGACCGGAGAAAGGCAGGTGTAGCTAATGGAGGGTTCGACAAAGCGAGGCGTCGAGTGGCTAGCAGAGGAAGGTAAGCTCTGTGTTGCTTCTACAGAACGAAAGGCTTGGCTTCAGTATCTAGATTTCGGTTCACGCAGTGGCACGGACCAAACGTGGTGCACTCGCCTGCAGGAGAAAAGACGAGTCAGCGGCGCATTTTTCATATCTTCAAATCGAATTTTCTACTCCATTTCGGATTTGGAGTGCGCGAAAGAGCTGTACCTGGGATGTAAGCACCTGATGAGGTCAGTGAAGCGTTCTTCGAGTAGATGTTGGTAACTCATTTAGTGCATACTCCCAGTAATCCATCCTTTGTCCCATCGACGCATATCCCGCCTCTCTCCTCGCAACCACAGGGCCTGATTCATCCGGACGATGCTCACCCCTCTCGTCGTCGACCACACTCCTAGCTGCAAGCGTGGGGTACCCTTGGCACCCATGCTAGGCAGTTTTTGAGGGGATGCAATCGAAGGGGAACGCTGTCCACAAGTATATTGAGCATGCTTTTTGAGCGTCGAAGAGTCTTTTCTGACCCAATTTCCTCCCAGATCCAGCGGAAATTCACGCCCAGTAGATGGGGGGGTTCGAATGGTCGAAGAGAGGGTCTATCGTAGATGGGTAAAAATTCGATCTGGACCTTGTAAGCCAGGCATTGACCTCTATGCGTGCGTAGAGGTTCTGAGGAGGTCGACGGGATGAAGGACATGGGATTCTGCGCGAGTCGGAAGAGTAAGTCTTCAAACTAGGCTTGAGAAACAGAATTTAAACCTCGTTCTGAGCCCCAGTAATCGGGCCCAGCCCTTTCGCTCTGTTCAAATCTGTCACGGGGGTAGCAGTTCGACTTGTAAATACCGACACGCCAGTGTCGTCGTTTCTCTTGCTTAGGCCACCCATTTGCTTTGACAAGGCGAGATAGATCTGGATTCCAAGGTAAGCCTTTAATTTCGTTGTATTGACCCAAATCTCACGATTCTTTGCTCTTTGCTTCGTTCCTAGGGGTCGTGGTTCCCAACCATGGCTTCTACCGCCCGCTCGTCTCTTCCCTTCGCCGTCTTCGAAAGGGTGAACCCTCGATGCGAAATTCGGAGGGCGTCGACATCGAGAAAGGTGAGCCTTCCGGGTGCCTAGCGTCTTTGGCGAGTCCGAGGGTGACTCTGACACGATTTAGTCTGTCGTTATTAACGGCTGCGTGCAGGGCCGTCCTGGAGTGGTTGTAGCGTCTAACTAGAGCTCCAACCGTATCGTATACGTATACACCTGATCGGGTATACATACGGTTACGGTTGATTATACGGTATATACCGTATATATACGGTTACACCGTTTTGGTATACGGAAGAGCGAACCCTCTCCCAGATTTGAGTGTAGCTCACCATGGAGGGGGTTGCGAACACTAGCATATGGGTGAAGATAGCTTTGGGGCTGCCTTTGGCCAGTGTGAGTAGGATTTGAGCGCCGACCGACAGGGTGCTTCTGGGATTTGGTGTATTGTCTGATCTCAGGGGAAGGCGGGCCTGTTTGATGAGGCCATTGAGTGATGCGGATGAGCTCGTAGCGCAAGGGAAAGCTGTTCCTAGAACACTGTTGCAAACATGGTATTCCTTTGTGGGCATGGCTGAGCGAATTGCAGACTAACCTCCCCCCAAGGCGCTCTACCGTATACCAGAAACCGTATACCGTATCATACCCGTATACTGCGTGAGCTCAAAATTGAGTATACGTATACGGACACAGTTACGGTTTATACCGTATATATACGGTATACAGACGGTACGGTTGGAGCTCTACGTCTAACGAGTTAGTCTAGAGCTTTTGGGAGTTTGTGAGGGCCATACGTCGTTGACTGTCTCCCGATCGTCGTCTGGTGGAGTAATTACTGACTTTTACAGCACTTACAGGGCGTCTTCGTTCGCAAAGAAGTGTTGGGCTAGGCGATTGGTCAAGTCTTGCCCCACGCCTAGAGAATTCCAGACGTTTGGCGAGTAGATGGACACTAGAACATACTACAGAGTACAGAGGTGGGTGAACCACCTTTGATTCATTGAACAAATGTACTTACCCCCGTAAACGATGAAGGTTAGTAGTCCGCCTCCCCGAACAAAACTAGACGGCTTACCTTCCTCCTTCTACGCGATACCCCTAACAGAACCGCGTTTCCCACCAGCCACTACAACGATGAGTGGAAAGCACACAGGATCTCGATGAAAGTGAGACCCCACAAACTCTCCTCTCACGCTCGTCCGCCCCAACGCCTTCGAAAACCAATGAAACGAGGATACGGGAGGAATACAAACCCAGGTGTTTGATATAGGTCAGTTTACTCCATTGCCTGCGAAGCTGGCAGACGCTGACCCTTGTTTCGCCGCTCGTCTCAATGTTACCGTAGACCACTAGGACGGCGAGGACCGCCTCAATATCTTGGGGATTGATGGTAGGGAAGAAGCTGAGGGAAAAGCCGAAGAGGCATCTGGTTCAGAGCCTTTGCTGCGATGTGAAGGAAGGAACCTCTGTGGGGGAACGAGAGCACCGAGGGTGGTGGTCGATACGGGTTTGGTCGCGAGTAAGCTTCAACCGTGTAAACACACCGATATTTAAAGCCAATATGGGTCCGCGCTAATATCGTACTGAATCTTTCTGTGTGTTGTCACAGCTTCTATATATTCTTACTGAAAAACCAAGAATTCGAGCGAGGAAGGTACGCTCTGGGACAACCTTGAATGCCCAAGAAATGACGAACTCGGCAATGCATTCGCTCTGGTGTAATAAGCGAGATAAAACTCTCAGCGGTTAACCGGCTTGAGAGAAAACCCTGGAGTCATCACTACTGCAGAATGTGTTCTTTTCTGGATACCAGTCCCCCTTGCACAGTCGCGCCCCTCTAATAGGGGCACATCCCTAATCAGGCGATCCGCAATTGAGCGCCGAAACTCCGAAGTGACGCGTGACCTCGTTCCAATCCGTTCCTGACCCCTAACCATCACCTTCACACTTTCCCTCTCCTCCTTTCTCTTCCTCCGTTCGCTTTAGCAGCCGAATCGCGAGAAGGTTGGAGCTTGAAGACGTTGTAGCAGAGGTACACAGCCCCACAGGCTCAAGCGCCGCTCACAGAGAACTGGGGAGCTAAAGGGGCGTCGAGGTCTGACGATGGTTCAGTGAGCAGGTGAGTCTTTCCGCTCGCCCACTTTTGACCGCGAGAGAAATGGGTGGAGGAAGGGATTGTTTACTCACCACGGAGCTTGTAGGTCGTTCCAACCCCCGGTCGCTCTGGTCTCCGAGGTCGACGTTGAGACTGGAGCTTGCAGTCGGGTTCGTTCCCTGTATCCGCCAAATCCCATCTCTGCTATTCCCCTCCGTTAGATCCAAGCCGCGCGAATCCCCCATTACTACGCCCTGCCTTAACACTCACGGTTCCCTGGCCTTCCCCCCACCCCGTACCCAGACACGGTGCTACCACGTCGTCAAACACCATCGCTTAACCCACTCTGTCAATCGACCATCCGCGGAAGAGGGTGTAAGCTGAGGAGCGATATGCTCGAATAGGGAGGTGGAATCGGGCCCCAAGATTGTCGTGCGCTTACTCTCCCTCTATTACCCACCGTTACTGAATGTATACCCCCAGATCTTCATACAAAGGCGGAACAGTGGCCGCCTCCCGTCACCGTGACCCACTTCGAACCTATTTGCTACGAGGAGCTTGGCGATCGACCCCCAGTCGATCTCGGCATAGCGGGACACCTCTTACTCCCCTTCACTTCAGGACACCGCTTCTCGCTTGTCGGTCCCCCGACTTGTGGACCACCTGTGTCGCCTTCCGACGAGTTAGGATTTCTCCAAGCCCTCACGGAATTGGGGTCCTGGGGATACTCGCATGCCTACACCCCCCACTGCCTTTCTCGTCGCCGTGTCTACGCTGGCCTTAGCAGCGTCCGTGTTCGCCATCGTCGTCCGACGCCCAGTTTCCGGC
>JANDKE010001596.1:0-13561 GCA_027627275.1 Coprinellus aureogranulatus | reverse complement strand
ATGGTCAGGGGAAGATAAGAGAAAAAAGCAAGTCGTGTAGAACCTGGTCTAGTAATCCCGCGGGCATCGCGTGGAGCCATGGTTTTCCGGTGCATTCTCCCACGTCGCCTCCACCAAAACTCTGCTTCCTCTTCGCATAGAATGGCGGGTTGGGTTTCTGGAATGTGTCGTGCAGGGTCTTGTGCCATAAATCTGTCAACGGAATAGGCGAAGTTGAACGTGTATTGTGGATTGGCTGGGGCTTGGGGTGGTTCGGATAGGAAATAAGGGATATCCGATTGGGCGAGGCCTCATTGCATCATATGTTTGACCCTTTGCTCCGGAAGGTATGGGCGCTTATGGGTGTCTTTCGTTGCGCTGTTTTGTCCTGCTCGTCGCTTCATGGGCGCTCAAGAGTGCCTGTAAGTCGTTGGTGATTGTGGCGAGTCTCCCTAAAATATGCCTCGAAGCGCCCCAAAACAAGCTCGAAAGCTTCTGGATTGACCTTCATAGAAAGGAAGCTGTTGAGCCCAACGAGGCATTCGGAGTTGGTGGTTGGCATTCCACGACGTAGGATTGGCCACGGGATAGGCTCTCGCTTCGCGAATCCGGGAACGAGGCATAAGAAGCCCCTGTAAGCAGTGCTCGCACTATGGTTCTGAACATACCGGGAAGGACTCCTGTCAAAGACGTCCCACAGCAGGAGTTGGGTACTTGATGACCGGATTGAACGAAGTTCCGCTGTATTCCGATTGTCGGTACCTGGGTGCGTGAGGGTTGCCAAGGTCAGCTAAGAACGGATGCAGATAGTGACGTTCGTTCGCTGTGCAACTCAGGGAGTTGGAGAGAGTTGAAGCGTAAGAGTACGATTAGCGCTTTCAAATTTGCTCGTCGTCATCTGATGCTGGCGACCTCGGCCATCGACGGTCTTGTACTCGGATTGGAAGTAGCCACCGCTTACTCTGATATAGACGCCAGAGTGCTGGAGAGTATTCATAGGCCATTGCTGACACCAGATCCGTAAGGCTTCTCATTCATCCACCTCGCCCTTCGAGATTGCATGCTCCAGGCCGAGAGCGATGGTGACGATGCTCCCAGACCACAAATAGAACCGTGTTGGTCAGATGCCTGACAAGGTCAAAGCAGAGCATTCTAGCCTCCGTACGGGATAACCATAGTCACTGTTAGCAAGGTAGCGTCCGGACTCTGGATTGCCGGACAGATCTATATCGACGCACCTGGTTGCTTGTGAGGACCAGTGGAAGGTATAGCTTGCTCAGAATTGAGTTCGGCGAAGCATCATGCCTCACCTCTATTTTGGGATAGTAGCTTGGGACTGTGGATACAGAGCAAGACGTACCATTACAGGAAGGGCAGTGAGTATCAAGAGGCCGTCTGTAAAGGCTACCCTTCAGCAGCAAGTCCGCGTCCACTTGAGTACTTGTTATTCTCATTTCGGCGATATTCAGTTGGAAGTCGCCTTTGCAAGCGGCTAGACGAAGTTCCTGCAAAGTGTAGTTGAGTTTTGGTTGCCTTGGTACAATTATCAGATGCAAGGATAGGTCGAAGAATCATGTCCGTACCTGAAGAAGCATGGATAGAAATCTCTTCGAACAACTCAACGATTCTTGACACCCATCTTGTCGCCATGGCCCGAAGACGCGGGTATAGAAGCGCAAGAATAAGAGTGTTGAAGGTGGTCTACGCCTTCGCCTCTCGAAACAGATTGTGCTTCCTCCAGTGTGAAATGCGATCAAATCTGTCGAAGTTGCATCTGACCTCCATCGCAGCACGCCATGATAGGCTCTTGGGCGCTTGATATACACCGCTAGATCCTTGCCTACGAAATGAGTCTTCTCGGTTTCATAGTAGTCAGTCACAAGAACACATTCTCATATTTACATTCTACTTCCTTACATCTCATGCTCTCGCTACACGGTACAGTTGCAAGCAGTCATTGAAATCCAAAGACGGCTGATCGGCTCTGGAGTTTGCTCAATCCGCGTGGTTAGCTACGTGATCACCAAGCCTGAAACTGAAGGCAGCAAATTAGTCAAGACTTGCATCCCATGGCAGAGCTGCTTGACATGCGAAAGGTGAGCGTACCAGTATGCTGGAGGAGGTGGTGGAGGCGCTGCACGCCGGCACCCATCCCAATTAGTTCCTGCTCTGAGCGCTGTGACAATGTTTGTCTTACCTTCAGGAGAAGCTGCAATCGGACGGAAATGAGTAAACGATACCGGTTATGCTACAGTGAACGCACGTACCATCGCCCGGCACGACAGAGTCTGGCTCTACAGTAAAGTTTGTCAGTGCGAGAAGAAGATCAGAGGAGTGTCGACATACGTCCAGACACCGTCAGAATGAGAGAGGATATAAGGATGAGAGAAAACGCAAAGACGCCAGCGCTGTACTTCATGAGGGTCACTTCGATGGTGAATGCAGGGTCCAAAGGCGAACGGTTTATGAACTCTTGGAGTGTGAATAGAGATACTTGTCATTGTCCGAGTTGCCACCGAGGTAAGCCATTAGGGATATACGGGTATGGAAGAGTGGGGTTCGATGTATTTATCAACGAGTTGCGGAATCAGCGCTCAACTGTGAGAGTCCTAATGGCTTCTTCCTATTGCCGTGTCGACCATTCCGTTCTGATATTGGGTATCATGCCCCAGAGTGGCATTCCAAGAGGGCTAATACCCGATGTAGGGACCAAGACATTCGTTTGTCAAGGTTCTGGAGCGCACGGATGCTCGGGTACGCGGATATGGAACGGACAACGCCGCGGGTTCAAGTCCTCGTTATCTGCCCGGTTGTCCCAAGCTGTTCCCGGGTTCCTGGAAGTCAAGTCAACCCCGGAGGCTGCTCGTGAGCGGAATAATTGAGCGTATTGGCCAAGGGAAGGATAGACGTGCGCACCGTGACGGTGGACCAGGTTGCTGGCTTGCTCTACGTGGCCTGGGGAAGGTGGCACTGAGGATAATAATCTGCTAGTGAGATGGTACTACTGCCAGTGGATAGATGTGACTTACATGCGAGCACACTCCAGGAGAGACAGAACACGAAAGCAAATGCGAACACAAGCCTTGGTATGATGAAGGTCGTCGTCATGATGCCTTTCGACGCTGGAGGAACGGTTTGCTGTATGTGGGCGCTAAATGCAGTTGGAGGAGAGCCAACCCGGGCTTTTGAGTAACCTGTAACAAAGTTCTAAGGGAGTTACTGGTATGAAGCAGCGCCCAACCGCGTGTTGAACTCCAGTAATGACAGAGGCATAATGACGCCTGCGCAGGCTGTCTGAAAATTTCGAGCGGAGCCTCTTAGATATGAATCCAGGGCTCCGAATCAAGTCACGTATTGGGGCCCCTGCAGCCCGAAAGGTGTCATAGAGCATATGAATGTTAAGATGCAACACAGCGCGGTAGATTGGACAAGTACTGGCCCAGGTCCATGGCAAACGCGTCAAATAAGCCCCTGAGAAGTTCTAACCCCGCATCGGCATATGCCGCCAGCTCCGAGTCATTGCCAAGAAACGTCCCCTCCGTATCCTTGATCTCGTACCTCCCACAACCACACTCTACAGACTCCTGTCAACGGTAGTCAGCTTTTTTCTAGGGTGGGTTTCCGGTAGCCCACACAAAGAGTTGAAAGCGCAAAGCAGGCAGGAGGTTGGGGTGCCTGAGAAGAGCAAGTCGAAAAAGGGAGCGGTCTTCGAAGTTCACGGAGACCAGGAGAATCCCCCGCAGAAATTTCTCTTCAGGAAATGAAGAGATTGAATATACACTGCATTCGCCTTCACCCTCGGAGTTTATACAAGTAAGCCAAACCCAAGCAAGTGCGGAGGGACCGCGGCCATTCAACAAGTAGAAAACTGTGTACATCGCTATCCAAAGAAAGGAGTCCTTGACCAAATGCTGCTGGTTCATGTATTGTGTAGGCTCAGCCCAACCATTCCCTACGCGGCGGTGGCAATTGTCGGGCTTGGGCGCTTATTTCCCAGAATAATCCCAGCAGGACCCAAGCACCCTTCGTCATGCATGATCTTAGTAGTCAGGCGAAGGGATACCCTGGGCTAGAGACGCTCACTGTGATGAATTCCTGACCACCAAGGAAGATATAAGTCACATACCTGAAGCTTCCGCGCGATTATCCCATGATGTTGATGGGCCACGACGGCCGACTGCAAGGTGTTCAACAGGTGCGCGACCAAGAATATTTTCTCTAATACCTGTTGCGGTTAAATCCCGAGCAGTATGCGCTATATAAGGGAGATTCAGGAACGTAAGTGCACCTGCCTGTACGTGTGCTAGGAGCGAACGCACTCTGATCAGGAGCCGGGTTAGCAACGCGGTAGACTTCGCCAGGAGTTGGAGCGGCAGAGGCGTTCGAAACCAAATACCCAGCAAAAAGGGAGAAAGCAAGCGCTACGGAGAAGTTAGCCATGGCGTTGGGCTGAGAGGAAGGGACTGCCGTCTACGGCGAAGTTGCAGTTTTGGGATCTGATGGTAACTGGAGAATCGCCGACTCACTTTATGTTCAGGAGATAACTATCACTCAGGTACAACGGAGTAATAAAGCACTGCTTTTAGCGGCCAGGTACATGTTGCGAGAGAAGGCACATATCTGATATATAATCGTCCGAGAGCATGTGCTTTCTTGTTCTCGCCCAGAGAGACATGAGTCGAGGACAAGCCGAAGTTGATACAGCCCAGCAATCGCCCGAACTATACCAGCGCTCTCTTACGAGTCTCAGGCTGGTGAGATGATCGCTATCTGACGTACACGATAGCCGCATTCAAAGCACCAGATATCCATGCGAGGCGTAGTCATGTCATCTCCCCGAAATTCCGTTTGGGTCTTTTAGTCTCGGACGCCTTGTGGTCATCGTTCATTACCATCACGCTTCATTGCTCCCCGGCGTCCCAAGTCGAAGCCGTACCTGGAGGTACAGGGCAAATTCACGGACCACATTGATCGTTCGCAAGCATTGAGCATCCTATGCGGTCACGAATTAGTTACACTCCCATTTGCTCAACCAAGCAGCTTCCTCGCAGAGGCAGATGCCCTAGCATTTTCAAATGTCTCCCGTGCCAGATCCCTCCCCAGCGTAGTTCCCCAATCCTCGCGGGTTCTTCTCGCTCAGATATCCTGGTGGTCGCACTCGGTACATCGCTACACGAGAAAGGAGAGTTCATGGGCATCATGGCTAAGATATTCGGTATCGATTGAAGCCGGTCCATTCCGTCCTGGGAGACGACGTTTATCGCCCTCGGCGCTGATTTTCTCCTTGCCCATGTTTCACTCCCGTCTGACGGCGATCGAGTCTGGCGGGGTTCAGGAGAAAGTCGCTGGGCCGGGGCGCTCGTTGAGAACTCTGAAACGGCATGTTGGGAAAGGGTCGAACTTTGAATCTTCATGTCGATGAGGTGATTATGGAAGAGGAGAGAGCCACATGTGAAGACGCACCAGCAGCGACTCTGCAAAACTTCGTTCTCGCCCGTTTGACTCCGCCTCGCCCTTCATTTTGCCCCAAGCTCTTCCACCCTGATGACCGACTGTGCATGTCAACCTTCCCCATGCACTCCTCTGACCTGGGAGTGTTCGTCAATGCAGAATGGTGAACGTCGCCCTTGTGGACAGGGTAAAGAACTGGTAGTTCGCTCGCTCATGAGTAAACATGCCCCTACTCCTTCAAGGTTCGTCGCAGAGTGGTGAGTCTTCGAATTCGCTCCCAGCTTTGTCAAGTCGCCCAAAATCCCTTCCTACACATTTCTTCCACGCCATTTTCCCCTCCTACCCATCCTTTGGGTTATTGATTGCATGATAGACCTTGAGAGAATCTTGAGTACGTTTTGCGGATATGTTCGAGGGTGCCAGCGGTGATGAAAGAGCAAGAGTTATGGAATAGGAGCCGGAACATGCGTTGGAGAAGGGACCGTCGGGAAACTGAGACTGATGGCTTGACCCCGCCTTCGGATCGACACTCCTGTCTCGAACTCCGACGCGAGCTGCCTTCGCTGTTCTCTCTCCCAACTCCCTTGCCACGACGACCACGAAGACTGTGACAAGGCAGCGTCAATGGCGAGGAACTACCCGCTATCCTTGCTTCAGGCTGAATGTTCCTCAGGGCTGTTCTCGCCGTGGCTCCACCATTTTTTCGACGACGCTGACCAGTGTCTGTTAACCGCTACCTCCATCTCCGCCGCACGGGGGCACTTCGCTGTACAGTACGTTTGAGATTACATATAATGAACTGATTTCATCCCCTCTGAAAACAGCCACTCGTCCAAGCTCAAGCTGAGCTTCAAATGACAATGCTTCATCTTGAACCGCTTGCGCCTCGAGATTTTCGTCCAGACAGCGTTCGTCCTGTTGTCTCATTGCGGCATTCAGGAAGTACGATGCGCTCGTGAACTGGACTCTCGCGGACTGTCCGCCTCCTGCTGGAGGCTGACTAGCGTCCGCTATTGGTACAAAAAGCAGCCAGAAGTGATTGGGACTATGAAGATTGGAAGTCCCTTGTCTACTGTCGTGTTCCAGTACTAGTGCGCTCTGACAGTTCGAGCCTCGTAGTATTTTCGACTTCAGGGACCAAGACTTAGCTCACTCGGTATGCATTCCGACTGTCAAACGAATTGCTGTTCCACCCTCTCTGGCCTATCACGTTTTTGATGCATTGTGGATGACCCTAGATGACCGTATCTGGATAGAACGCTCCTCCGTCCAGTTCCGAGTCCACGGCTCCCCTCGACGCAAACGTATACCAACACTATATCCCTCCCACACCAAGCCCTCGAGACACGGTCATCTGCTAAGATGATGCAAGATGTCCAGAATATACCCTCGGAATTCAAGCGGGAAGGCAGCGACTGGGTAGCCGTCTTCAACCCCGAAGTTGAGCGGAGGCTTGATGTCGACCTCAAGCACACCTTCAGCCATACGAGCCCCGTCTGTTCTGTCCATTTCTCTCCCGATGGCAAGTTCCTAGCCACGGGATGTAATCGGTCAGCTCAGATCTTCGACATCGCTTCAGGCCAGAAGGTCTGCGAACTTCCGCACAACAGCGAAGACAGCGAAGCGGATTGCTATGTTCGTAGCGTACGTTTCAGCCCAGATGGCAAAGTTCTGGCCACAGCCGGCGAAGATCGCAAGATCCGCGTCTGGGACATCGAAAGCAAGACGGTGCAGACCGTCTACGAAGGACATAGTGAAGAAGTCTATACTCTCGCTTTCTCCTCCGATGGACGACTCATCGTATCTGGTTCTGGTGACGGCACAATGAGGATCTGGGACATGATCGACGGAACTTGCAAAGTCTTCACGATCATGGATGTGGAGAACCCAAGCAAGAACTTTAGCGTAACCAGTGTAGCCATCAGCCCCGATTCTGGCTTGGTGGCAGCGGGGTTTTTGGACATGGTCACAAGGATCTGGGAAGTAAAATCGGGGCATTTGCTGGAGGTCCTGGGAGGGCATGATGACTCGGTGTATTCCGTCGCGTTCACACCTGATGGGAAGGGGCTGGTGACGGCCAGCTTGGACAAGACGCTGAAGAGATGGGACATCAGCAGTATCTATACGGAGGATGAGGCAGGTTCCAGTGAGGTGTTGGAAGAGGGGATGAAGAACTTGGTCATCGGGGATTCCGGCCCCGGCTTGCCTGGATTTAAACCGAGCACATACCGCAAAACTGATGAAGAGATCGGCAACTCATCTCCAGTTGCCGCGTTCAGTGGACACAAGGATTTTGTTCTTTGCGTCTCGGTGTCGAGCGATAGCCGATGGGTGGTGAGTGGGAGCAAGGATCGGGCTGTTCGTTTCTGGGATGCGGGTACGGCTGTGTGGCAGCTGTCATTGGAGGGTCACAAGAATAGCGTCATCTCGGTGGATGTGAGTAGAGTGAACGACCTGTTGGCTACGGGAAGTGGGGACTGTATTGCCAGGTTGTGGAGCTTGGCAAAGGTAGGTTAATGGACACGCTTTTCACTAGTACTTTCCCTTGTCAGCTGGACCCCGAAATCTGCTGGTTCGGTCACGTTTGGAAAGAAAGAGTGGAGGCGAAATTTCGGTACTGCTTCAACATGCTCCTCAGGTTATGTGCACCACAGATCAGGCCCTCTCTTCATTCTCACTATTCACGCCTCGAGTTTTTCGTCCCCGCAATGCCTCAACTTAAACGCTCAACCGTTCGGAACACGTTTGTTCCCTTTGGGTTGGAGGAATATCTGTAATATAAGCTGTTACTTCTCCCGAACTTTTCTCTTGTATCAGTTCACAGCTGGCTCATATCAACCTTCGTCTGGCACCGTTTGCGCTCATTTCGGTTATTTCGACGTCACATGCATGAGTCTCACGAAGCCGGATTTAGCAGGTTTTTGTGTAACCAAACACAACACAACGCAGTTTCGTCCCATTTTAGAAGTAGATTCGGAGCAAGCCCCTTGCTTCGGTCCGGCCGCGGCCGGATTCCTTCGAAGAAGGGACTTGGGACTCGGTCAATCAAAGAGGCATCATCTTCGAGACGACACTGTGAGCTTGGGCGCTCCTCTTTCACCCTGAAACTTTACATAGGTATACTTTCGATACTCGAGAATTGGAATATAAAAAAATTTGGATGCTGCTCAGAGTGGTGACCAGAGGGGGCAGCAAGCGCTACTGCACATCCAGAAATTGGTCACTTCTGCTACAGTATCACTAAAATCGTAGCTCCAGGCTTCAAACCTCGGATTCAGCATTCGACAATATGCCAGAAGGACCATACAAAGTTTCAGAAGCGCAGAATCACTGTGTAATTTACAGTGAGCTGTTCCCTGTCGGGAGTCCTCTGAGGTGGCTGTGCTGAACGCCGCGCCCGCCAACTCCTTGCGCCAGAGGTGTCTCACCTCGATCGTCGTTCGCTGCACAAATACATAGTGAGACACATAGAGAGATGCAAAAGACGAACCACCATGTCAAAGCCTACCCTGCACTATGAACGAACATTCTGAAATGGGATCCTCGGGCCCGAGACGACCAAGTTAGATCTCGAGCACAAAACCCACCTAGCCTTCTCGCTGCTGCAGTATCTCAAACTCCCGACACTCGACACCTTAGAATTCATGTTCACTTCAGACATCACAGATGTACGACGACGGGCTGGCACGTTCATGGGTTACGATAACCGGAAACTCGATGAAACTCGAAGGTTCGGCCCCGAAGTCATCTTCAAGGCCTGGCACAAAAACCACCCTGCCTCCCGCCCACTTCTTCACGCCATGATTCACCCCTGCGCCAGGGAAATAGCCTTAGAGGAGAGCGACCGGATCATCAAGAACAAGGCCCTGAAGATAAAGACAAAAGAACTTACCCAGCAAGCATTCGAAGAGATGTTGACACCTGGGAAGCTGGTTAACTTGTACATGGAAGATGCGCCGTTCATGTGGGGCCTCCTTGATGTATTTGCCTCGTCGCCAAACCCATACCGGGCCCAAGGTGGGATGAGCTGTATGCACATGGCCTCCTGGACACGATCCCTACCCGCCCGACCCCACCGCTGATACGCCTGGCCCACGGACTTCGGAATGCCAATACTGATAACGAACTTGATGTCGGTAACGTTGCAGCCCATGCCTGCGGCGTCGGTGGCACAGAGTAGGCGGGTGAGATTGTTCATGAAGTCGTCCCAATTGGTGGCCTTGCCGTCTTCGGAGAGCGTTGACGAGAATGCGTGAACGGCATTGCGAAGGTGTTCAGGGAGGATTTTTCGGAGGAACTGGACGGCTTCACGACATTTCGCCTCGGTATCGAAGTACAGGATGGCCTTGGGAAGGTCTTCGCGCTTCGTAGTGTCAGAGAGATCTTGGGGGAATATATTGAGAATGTCGAGGAGTGGATAGTTGGTATTCTCGATGCCCTGCACCTGGAAGAATAGGTTGGGCCTGTCCACGCCGACGTCGAGACCCCAAAAGGGCCGGTAGCCGAACTGTAGGGTCTTCCAGAGGAGGTCGAAAGTTGAGGTCATGCACGTTGCGGTGCAGGCGAGGAAGGGTACATCTTGTCCGGTGAAGCTACGCAGTGATTCGAGTTCCATGTACTGGGGTCGGAAGTCGTCGCCACCCCAATCTTCAATGCAGTGCGCCTCGTCGACGATGACCGCGGTGAGCCGCTTTCGGAAGTTGACGTCGGTCCACAGCTTGAGAAACCGAGGCGCGAGAGCCATCTCCGGGGAACAGTAGATTATCGATGCCTTTGTCTTTGCTCGCTCCCATAGGCCTTGGGACTTTGTCGTATCCTCGTTGAGAACGACCGTATGGATTCCTTTCTTCGAGGCTTGGAACGCCTACAGCAGCAACATCGACGTGAGTAGAAGCCAAGGCTACGGTACACGCGACATACCTGGTCTCGCTCGAGCGCCTTCAACGGGCAGATGACCACAACTACCTTTCCAGCCCCACCCAGCTTAGCCAGCCCCTCAAATATCAGGCTCTTCCCATATCCCGTCCCAGCGCATAATACCGAGTCGTAGCCTTGAAGTATCCGTTGTATCAAATGAGCCTGCCACTTGTCAGGCAGGAACTTGAGCTTGAGCTTGCGTTTGAGCTGCTTCTGGATCTCGTCGATGCTGAGGTCTTGAGGCAGCGTAATCTTGATGTTCGGGAGGCGAGAAGATAAGGGGGCCTTGCGTTTGAGGCCAGTTGTGCTCGGGCGGGAAGGTGCTGCACGCGCCATGGTAGCTTGGGGATCCGAAGGCGACAGGTGATTACCCGGGCGGCAGAGGTCTGCTGGAGCTGTTATATTTCGAGATTAAGAGGCTTATAGAACGATTCTAGCTCACCTTTCGTGTATTTTCGGTGGGAGAGGAAGATAATTTTCTTGATCTGAGGCGGGTCATGTCGATTGCGCCGACGCGCGACTTAATGCACGCGTTGAGGTGGTATAAAAGAGGAAATGTGACGAAAAAAGGAAATAATATTGGGCGGCACCATATCAGGTAGCCGCGTGCCGAGTTTCATGGCGAGAGGGTCAATACAGAGAATGTAGTGGGTCGTAGGAGATGATAGTGGTTTTGATTGACTTTGGCACAAGCCCCTTCTGCGAAGGATGTTTGGTCCCCCAAACAATGGCCCGTTAAGGAAGCCATTTCAAGCTCCGCTTGACCCGCACGCTAGGGGGGCTTGGGACGAACCTATTTTAGAAGGAGGATTCGTGTCTACCCTATTACGAGAGACACGCCAGCGAGGGCATACCAGGCCAATCAAGCATCTTCAAGCTCGATTCGCCGTGGATACCCCTCCTCTACCCGCTTGGCCTTCCACCCCTCCACCAACGCCGACTTCTCCGATTGACTGACCCGGTCGATGAGCTCTCGATGGACGTGCTACGAAATCAGACGCACACGGGACGTATCTGGGTGATGCTTCAGCAAGGGTCGACTTTACATAGGACATAGGATACTGGCGGGTTTCATCGCCTCCCAGCGCTGAGCAACACTGAACCCCTGTTGAACGAGTCAGAAGCACGATCAACGTGGAGGGAATTGGCCAGGAGGTTGGAAAGGAGACTGAAGTGAGTTCTGAATGGATGCATCTGTGCATGGTCAATTGAATGAGGCGAGATCTTCAGTAGCTGTCCCGCTCCGGACCCCTCCGCCAACACACCTTGTTTCCACCAACGAACGACGGTCTCCGTATCCTGACACCGCCTACCCTTTCAATCGCCCCATCTGCGCTACCTCTGCCTTGCAACAATCGTCTATGTGCAGCAGCTCTCGTGGCTGTACCCTTGGCCGAGCGAATCGGCCGCTTTAAGGCCGGTTCGCTAACTCTTGAGGGTCAGCTTTGCGGATTGCAGCTGGATGGGAGAATGACTTGCCACGACATACAGCTTTGTATTTTGCTGCTGAATAGGCTTGCTATGAGCATCTTGTCTTGGTATCAGCCTCGGCGGGAGGATGTCCTACCGTTCATATCCATCCCAGTCTTTCTGGACACCGCGTTCTGGCCAACAAAGTTCTTCTTGGCGCAGGTCGTTCGTTACACTTCTTCCTTTCTAGGGAAATCCCGCGCTCCTGGATATACCTGCAGTTCTCTGAAGCTGCTATCGACCCACAACGGCAGAACTCACCATGGTGGCGATGGCTATGCGGCAGGCGTACTGTTCTTATCGATCGCGATATCCTGGAGATGGCCTGTACTTCTGGTCCTACGGAACGGATACGCGCATGGGCGTGCACGATGCAACCTTGGTGCGGGCCGTTGACTTGGCCAACATCACTTGCGACACTCCGCAATAGACTTTGGTTGCACGACGCAGAAGGCGCTACCCTCTCGGACGCTGCTTTGGACTGGGCCCAGCTCCCTTCGCCACATTCAACTTCAGTGAATAAGGCGATGAAAACATTCTTCATTCACCTACGTCTGTGCCTACCCGCAGGCAAAGAGTGCTCGCTGGACGAGTATCTCTCGGGGAAGCCGCAGGTACGTTGTTGCTCTGATGCGTTGTCTACCCTTTGTTCCTTCGACGGGATCATGCAACCGGGTTGCTTCCCTATGTTTAGATTACCGTTTCCCCACGATTCGATTTTGGGATGGCTCCTTCCTGTTCTCTGTCGCATAGCCACGCTGTTTATCTTCGCGCTTTCTAACCATCTGTTGAATTCAAATATCATTATCTGTTGAAAAAGACAAGTCGAAAGCATGGGTTCTGACCTATTTTCGTTTACAGGTAGGTCTCAATGCCTTCGAGCCCCGTTTTGTGTCGCCTGGTGAACGTCGTCACAGTGCCACTGGGCGATGGATAGGATAGTCCAAGACGATTAATGTGGATATTCTAGCGTCTTGTAGCGCCCGCTGCGGCTGGGTCGTCCAACAGGGAGTTCACTTTCCCAAAACCTCCTCGTATAGCATGGCTGTATGGGTTCAACCGGTCAGAGCCCATCCTGCTCTTCGTGGATACGACGTGACGCTTCTGTCCATATTTGATATTCTACACGTGACCCGCCTCAGGCCGCCTCCCTCAGGTTCCCCGGCCCGCCACTCCCCCAACTCGTCACGTGTGTATTCAGCACAGCGCTATCGGGGGATGTTGAGGAGGAAGGGCCTCGTTCGCAATCCTTGCTCGTCCCTAGCATCGCTGGTATCCTCATCATACCCTCCCGTCGCTTTTTATCTTGCTTGGCGATCGCAGAAGAACGATGAAGACCAGGGCTCGCAAGGAGGATACTCGTGGAGGAGATCCCAAGGGGATTAGTGGGACGAAGGATGGAATGGGGGAAGGGAATGGAACTGGATATGTTTCCAGCGACGGTGCCATCTCCAGTACGTCGTGTTGTACATCCTTTCTGCGCGCACCTCAGGCTCTCTCCTAACTGCTTACAGCTCAAGCATCAGCGGGCGTCACCCACCCCGACCTCAAGGATACGCTCACTGACGACGACAAGTGCGGTTCTGCCAACAATGCCGCCCCAACCTCCACCACTTCCACAGTCGCCCTGACATCATGCTCGCCCTCGACTCCAACCCGTTGCAAAGGCGAGCGAGAAATTGCTGTAGCCGCTCGACAGGGTGCGACGGAGGCCGACGAGCTCCCCAGCGACTACCAAGGCTCC
>JANDKE010001595.1:0-13565 GCA_027627275.1 Coprinellus aureogranulatus | reverse complement strand
TGTTTATCGTGTAGGCACGAGAAGCACAGCTACGAGCCGTTCCTATCAGCTGCGCTGAAAGACCTACCTCCGGATTCCCTTGAAAAGGGCACCGTTGTCCCTGTGGATAAGCTGCCGAAATGCGGTGGAGATGAATGGAATGGGAGTAACAGGTACGGGAGGTGTGGGGGATTGTTGAGACCAGACGTGGTTTGGTTTGGCGAGGTCCCGCCACTTATGGGAGAGATTGCGAGGAAGATCACTTGGTGTGACTTGTTGGTTGTGGTAGGGACGTCGTCCATTGTGCGTACATTCTATGTCTTTGGTACAGTCCAGAAATCTAACCGCACGCTCATTGACTAGGTTCAACCTGCTGCTGGCTTCGCGTCTCAGGTGAAGGGACACGGAGGGAAGGTTGCGTTCTTCAATGTCGAAAGAACAGAGAAAGACGCAGACGCGGATTTTGTATTCGTAGGTAGTTGCGACGAGACACTACCGAAGGCTCTGGGCGTCGAAGACGTCGTTTCTACGCTTCTCAAATGAACACCCTCGCAGTGCTTGCCTCAATTTGGATCAGTTCTTGAATCTTGATAGAGGCTATCAGGCGTAGTCAAGTGGGAGAAGGTTTTACAGCTTGACTGCGTTTGATAAAACGAGACTTCTCTGGTAGTCCCAGCTCAAAACACTCGCTCGTCGAACTACCTAGCTCAAAATCAAGTCCAATGTGCCTCGGCCAATCGCGAAACGTTGGTTTGGCGCTAAGATACCGTGAGAAAGGCTATTCGAAGCTTCGAGCGTCTACCAGGTACCCGGACCCGGGGTTACTGCGGCCGTCAGTCGACACGACTGCGATGTGCCCTACACGCTGTTTACATCCTGCGCCCACTCTTTGCCAACCCCTACGACGATACCAAGGATACCCATAGCACACACGCGCAATGGCCGACCCAGTCGCTGAGAAGTCCGCGTTCCTTTGCATGTACATGTCGAGCCATCCGGATACCCTCGTTGCGTATGCGAAGTGGTTTGGGAAGGTGAAGGAGCCGATTACTGGCGCGCAGATGACGGGGATTACCACCAAGGTGCGCAGGAAGATTGCTAGCTGTGAAGAGGGTACTGAGAGGATGCTGCAGAACATCAATTTGTCGTGCACGTTGAAGGACGGGTCCAAGAAAGAGGTTGTTGTGCCAATCGAGCCACCGCTCAAGGGGTACGACGACGTCAAGCCCAGGTTGCTGGAGATGAAGGCGCTGGCGCAAGAGGGGCTTGGAATGGTCCGTGCCATGCTGAACCTATAAACGACGCCCTGACCTCATGCCTTGGCAGATCAAAGCACCCAGGATCGACACTTTCATCTTCCCCTGGCGTCGAGTATTGAGGATTAGCCTTTTCATCACACCGGCGTACATCCTATACCTCACCCCGTCCGACACTTCCTCGCACCAATTGCTGCAGCCAGTAGCTCTGGCGAGGCAGTATATTGGTGAGAAACCCATTGCGCTCGCATTCTGGTTCACCGTCGTAGCGCACATCCTGGAGTCGGTGTACACGGCCTCTATATGCTGCAAGCATTCAACGCCATTCCTTGTTGGGGTACGTACCTTTGGTATCGTGAAACCGAGTTGCTCATGCGTCCCACAGTTGCAGTACGTCGGCGCAACATTGATCTGGGGTGCTCCGATCTGGATCACGTTGCGCAAGACAATCCAGAGCGCCCGTATTGACTCTGTGATGAAGATTGAGTAGCTCTTGCAATGCCACTGGTTTTCTTACCTTCACGCACTGTGGTCGCCAGACGCCTGTCTGCCCGAGTTCGGTTGACGGAAGTCAGCATTTGCCGGTGGCGTCTGGTAGTCGCCTAAAGATTCCAGAGTTCTCCGAGAATAGGCCCTGCAATGACGAGGGTGACGTGAGCGCTCCCATCGAGGCAAGCCTCATTTTGCGGCAACACCTCTCCGACGGTAGGATCCGGCTTCGTTTCAAGTGAAGTGTCATTTCCGAAATGAAGAAGCTCACTACAAAATCACTTCAAGGACTATAGAGAGGTAGTTGTCATAATCGAATGATGTCATTGACCTTTCCATTACAATGGGTGTGGAGATGTGGCTATTGACGTCGATAACGACTCGCAAGGGCAGATACGGGCCCTGAGCCCTGCTTTATGGAGTCATCGACGTATTCGTTGGTGCAGGAGCTCGCCGGGTATATAAGCGCTGGTCTTTTGACTCCGAGTCCGCATCGAATTCACCCTTACAAATCGCCCAACCAAGTTATACGCACCCCACACAAACAAACTAACAATGGTGAGTTCGCCCTTTAACTTGGTGAAGTCTGAGGAACTTGGTCACTTACATTCTTTGGCTATAGGGATCTGTCATCTCTGCGATTGGCCGTGGCATTAACGCCATTATCTCTGCTATCGCCAACGTTTTCCTGACCATCGTCAGTGTGATCACATACGTAAGTCCTTTACCTCCCTCTAAAGCAATGTAAACTGTTTCTGACGCCTTCTGCTCTAATAGATTCTCGTATCCATCTTCGACTTGATCACCGACATTCTGTGCTGCCGATGCTTCGGTTCGCGAAGGCATAGCATGCGCACAGGGAGGACGCGGTATAGGAGATTTGGTTCTTCAAGAACGTATTAGAGCGGGGGAGTAGAAGAAATTGCATGAACGAAACAGTTAACGACGCTTGGACGATTTTATGACTGACAGTTATGCCTTACCATATACCCATCCTTCCATAATTCGTAATTCACTTTCCTAAGCAATGGAAACGTACTCCATTTTCTTGCAAGTCACACTGAGCAGGCAATCTTTTTACCTTACACTAGGTTGAGGAGGCCGAAGGGTACGTCGAGGAGAACGGAATGCGGTGATGTCATTGGTGGGACCAGATAAGATAAGATGCATCTAATCAGCCCCTATCCGAGTGCTTTCCGAGTTGCATCATCATCACTGGCATCCGCGGCCTTCCTATCGAATTCATGAGCGCCTCTTGCTCTTGACCCACCACCTGAGGTTCATATACCACTTTCCTGGTCCTAGGGAATACCCGTAAGTTGCAAATCGCGACGTTAAGAGCCAGGGGAAGCTGGGGAACTCAACCGCTTTCCTTCTTAGTTCTGCGGCTCGTCATATACCCTTACACCTTAAGCCAATCCGTACGTTTCCCGAACTTGAAGGACTAAATACGAAGATCTGAAGCGAGAATCCACGCTTCGTTTGCTCTTCCCAAGTGTCAAATACCTGACTCTCAAGCCCTTGAACTCTCTCGACCACAATGTCGTTGAAAGATCGCATCCCTGACCGGTCGATCCGCATCTGTGCAGACAGAGGTGGGACTTTCTGCGATGTACATGCGTGAGTGAAAGGTGTGCTACTTACACCACAACATCTCAGCTGAATCCGCATGCAGGTCCTATCCCGACCCGGAGAACCCCAATGGGGAGCGGAAAGAGCTGGTCGTGAAACTGCGTACGCCATTCCCACTTTATGATACCGTCACGCTTTTCGACAGACTGGTAACTTTCGGGTTGGAACAGTGTCTCAAGATCCAGGAAACTATGCAGACGCCCCAACCGAGGGCATCCGTCGGGTCCTCGAGATTGTCACGGGCGAGAAGATACCCCGTGGGCAGGTCCTCGATACACGCAAAATCGGTACTCGTTCCACCCTGCTTCGTGGCACCTTCACTCAGTTTGATGTGCAGACTACATCCGCTTGAGTACGACCATCGCTACGAACGCTCTTCTTGAGCGTAAAGGTCACAAGCACGCTTTGTTGATCACCAAGGGCTTCAAGGACCTCTTGCTCATCGGGAACCAGAGCAGGCCGCGGATCTTCGATTTGAATATCAGGAGACCTGGCGTTTTGTACTCTAAGGTACGCGCGTCTTCGAGTCGGCCTAGCGTTCGTCTGAAGACCCTATTGTAATCCTATTGCCCAATAGGTTGTGGAAGTGGACGAAAGAGTGACCTTGGTCGGTTATCCGCCCTCCAAATCATTCAATTAGCATCCATACGAATTTAGCGTACGCCTTCTCGATTAGTGGTACCCAAGTCTCTCCGTTGGCACCTGACTTCGCGAAGGTAAGGATCTCGCTACCTTTCCTTGAGATTTTGTTGAACTGTTCCTTGTCAGAGTAGAGATTCTTCGCATCGCTGGTCAACTCTTCCCATTTAGGCGCATTGGTGAAGAGAATGCTGAGGGGTATGATGAGAAGGGAGTACGGCTGAGCACCTGGTAAGCGCTCACTCGTCTATTATCACGCTAACCCAGCCGTCATCCCTGTAAAATATGAAGCCGTACACACCGACCTCTTCGTCTCTCTATTCCCGTCGTCAGCGTTCAGGCTCATGCCAATGGTTGCGGTTCACATACTGCGACACAGACTTGCTGCACTAGATGAGGGAGTTTGGAGATAGTTGCAAGTGCGCAGAGGAACCAGCAGTCTCCCAGGTGTCCTTGCCGAATGTCGTCTGAGCTGGGAGATCCGCCCCCAGATTTGAAGAAAGTCGGAGTATCGAATATTTCTGTCACTCGCTGTTTGTCTGATGCAACCTGAGGCTTGATGCCTCTCCAGTTGACATTGTACAAGCACATATACTCTTCGTTGAGAATGTCAAATTCCAGGTCTCTGTCGTTGAGGTAAATGAGCTCTTAACCATTTAGCGTGCGGCGGAATATCCCACCTGTACTTGGTATTACTCGCCCGACACTCAATCGCAATAGCTTCTACCCTTCTTCGACAGTCAGACATCACCTTCAGGAGCTCGGCGGTGACAAGCAGCCCCGGTGTCTCGAGACCAAGGCCAGGTTTTCCCTCCGCCCTCTCGGAAACGACCTTCCCTGCTTCATGCTCGCGGTGAGCTGTGACACTGGTCCCGGTCTTCTCCCTTGCGCATTGCGCAACCTTCCCGCTGGGTTTCTCCCCATTGCATGAAACCAACATAGACACTGAATTGAAGGAGTTGAGGGGCAGTTTCGGCTGCGTCTCTGGGGTAGACATGGGAGGTAGAAGGTCAGCAAAGAATGAGAATAACAATAAGACAGCTGCTGTAAATGAGTTGTTGACACGCGATCCCCCCCGAGGTGGGCACTCATGCACTCTTTTGGGGATTCAGCGCACAGCCCGAAGCTAGCTGCCATCACAAGGTAGTAGCCGTGACTGTTTATTATGGGCGCCGAGGAACGCGGGAGAAGTGGCCAGAGGTGTCAACAAGGGGTGCGCATTGCAGGCGTATGATCAACGTCAGAATGTACCGAAACAATGTTTGGGAAGTCCTGTGGGATTGAGACTCATGGGGAGTACTTTCTCGTACTATTTTATAAGGATCTGCAAGTGTAGTGAGCCACTTCCGCCATCTTTGAAGAAGACTTGTTCTCGCACCATGGGTGCCTTCCAGCGGTGCAAACTGCCTCGAGTGTCCATAACCCGAAATCGGTGCAACACTCCTTTTTCCAAGGCCAAGGACCAGCTCTAGCATGTTATTGACCGAACTTGTTGTAGTCGCCGACTGCGATCTAGCGGGCAACGCACACAGAACGAATGTAGCATGACCGTTAGAGACAAGACGAAATTTTGATGCAATGTCGAGTCGAACAACTTGCTTTGATCGTTCTCCTTAGTAAGTTCACACACTATACCTTGGAATTCAGCTTTAGGCGTTCGTCGTCTGGCGGAGGTGAAGTTCTCATTTTCAGTACAGAGAAAAGCTATGTAACGCAGCATTGTTCTGAGTATCTAGTCACGTCTCCCGGATTCAGACTCTCCCATAGGTGTGTCAAAAGATTACCACTCCCAGATCTCATCCGCTGATTTGATGCGCCCGGTGACAAGAGCAGGCTCGTCCTTGGTCTGCGTGTAGACTCTCAGCCCGAGAGCAACCTCTTCTCCCTTATCATCCAACAGGCTAATCCACTCAATGGGAGACGGGCCATCATCGCCAGACCCTGAGCCGGAATCTGAACTCGCGTCTGCATCGGGAACAGGCACAGTGACCTCCCCGACGGTCTCACCTCCTTCTCCTCCAGGCGTTGGCAGCGTGCCCCCAGCGGTGGCGAGAGCACCATCTTCAGCAGTGGACACAGCAGGGGCCTCAAGCTTCCCAGCTTCGGACGCGTCGTCGCTGCCATCTTCTTCACCCGAGCCGTCTTCGTCCTCAGTCTCAAATTCGGAGTCAGAACCCCCATTCATCTCTTCAAGATCCTCTTTGATGACTTCTTCAAGTGACTTGACGAGGTAATCCGCCTCGCCAACGCCATCCCAGTTCTGCACTAGGGACAGTGCTTCGACCTTGCTCGCCAGAATTTTGGAGACGACTCGGCTGTTTGACTGTAGAAAGGCGATCATCAGAACTATGTAGCCATCCCGCTACCGAGATTGCTGGAAGACTCACGTTTTCAAGCTCGGGGTACGATTGCCCGAAAGGAACGTCCCAGCTTGAATAATCAGAGCTGGGATTTAGTTGCCTCCTCTGGTCGAGCTTAACATACACGATGTAATCTCCGGCATCGAGTTCAATCTCCAGAGCTCCAGACCGACTGAAGGGCCTGTCAGATGCCCCAGTTCCAAGGGATACCAACTCGCCGACCTTGACCACGCTAAATTCAAACGTGACGTTGACGCCATCTTCGAGGCTGCGATACGAACGGTCGTTAAGCTTTGAGAGAACGAAGATGGCATTGGTCTTTTTGGAGATGTTGACGTGGACTGCAGGGTACGCATGAGGCGACACGGTTGAGAGAGAAAGCGGAAAGAACCACTTACAAGATAAAGTTCCATACGCAGGGGCCGACGGGATAGGCAGGGTTGGGACTGTCAGCCAGCACGAGGCAACGGTCCACGTGTTATTGAAGAGGATAACGCGGTCAATGTCCGTAAAGTACTTCAAGAAATCTTTGTCTGTCCCAGCGTCAGCATTCAGCAGGATCACATCCACTGTCATCGGACGGACTCACATTCCATAACGAATTGGCCATCATCTCCGAACGAGTGCTTGAGCTCTGGCAAGTACTTCAGCCATTCTGGGGTCCACTCCTTCGAGCCGTCAGACCAGGGCCCATTCCACTCCGTTTTACCCCAGGGGTTACGAAGGATAACGAAGCGCTTTCCATTGACCTCTTGCGCACGCAGGACGGCGTAGGCATGGCCACTAAACAAACCCTGGACGGTGGGCGTTGCCCAGGGTGCGTCTTCAGGGGCGTCGATGTTGTCGAATGCGCAGGCGAAAAGGCGGTCTTGGTTCACTCGGGAGAGCTCTTCTTTCCAGAACCGGTCGATGTCCAATATATCCCGAGCATTGAGATTCGTAGCTACCCCTCTACGATCGAGTTAAGAGTTAGATTCCTTGGTACGTATACACCAACGATGGCCACATACCCAGTCAGATCTTCGATTGCTTCGCGAGTCTCTCCTCCTTCGATGTGGGCGTAGCAGCCGTATAGCTTCGCGTACGCCTTCTCAATGAGTGGGACCCACGTCTCGTTGCTTGCTCCGGCCTTCGCATAGATGAGAGTCTGGCCACCTTTCCTTGCCATATTCTCGAACTTCTCCTTGTCTTCATGATAGATACCCTTCGCATCTGTGTCCAGCGACTCGTACTTGGGGATGCTGGTATACAGCATACTACAGTGTATTGTGAGCGGCGAATGTCAGAGCAATGCATTGACAGGGAAGCACGTACTCGTCTACGATGACGCTGACCCATCCCTTGTCTTGGTAAAATATAAATCCGTAGATACCGACAGACTCGTCGCGCTGATGTGGGCAGGGTTGAGTGATCCTTTATCGCTGAACTGTGCGGTATGCAAGGTGAACATACCGCAACACAAATTCGCTCAATCAAGCCGGGAAGGCCAGAAACCGTGGCTAAAGCGGAGAGGAAATAGCAGTCCCCCAAGGCACCCTGTCGGATGGATGAGGAGTGGGCAGCACCTCTCTCAGGGAAGAAGATTGGCTTGTCAAAGATCTCAGTGACCCGCTGGACATCCTTCCCGACAATGCCTGCTGCTTCAGAGTATCCATTCAAGCAGCGGAATTGGTCATATTCGAGGTCAAAATCGGTATCCCTGAGCACGTAATCACAACTTTAGTGTCAATTCTTGCATTGAAGATATCCTTTGACGAACCTAAACCTCTTGTTCTTCGCCCTACACTCCCTTGCAATCCTCTCGACGGTCGCCTTAGTCGTCTCGATCGCGATGTTGAGCTCTTTCGTGACGAAGAGACCCACACTTGGAACTTTCTTCTCCTTCTTTCCCTTTCTCCCTTTCTTGCCTGCCCGCCCTAGGCGGCTACGGCTTCTAGACCGCTCAGTATTGGGTTGAGCGCTGAGCTCCGAGGGAGGGGCTGGCTTTTTGGACGAGACAAGGCGACCCTGGCGCTCTTCTTCCTTCTTAGGGTCCTTGTTCGCAGGTCTTCTGAAACGTCTCCCCATTGTTTGCTATGGGCTGGAGTAGTATTCGAGTTGTTGCAAAACTGGGGTGACCCGGAAGTAGGGAAGATGGGGATGGGTGGCAATTGCGAATATGGCCAATGCCTTTATAGACACGGGGAATTAAGATATCAACCTGAAATCAGGCACATGTCTTCTACCGTATCACAGCGCTGGCGCCCCATCGCGGTAGTTTCGGATGACCCTGGCCCACGTTCAAGGGCGCTGTCAACGAGATTGAACATGTGTTCGCCGTGCGACAGCGTTGTACCTGGTCCGTCACTTCCGCCCGCCTGCGCCAAGTGACTGCTCAACTACCAGTAGTAATTCTACTCTGAACGCAGAGTGGAAATGCACTCCGTGGGTCAAGAACAGCGTATCGGGTTCAGAAGGAGTTAGAAGGAGTTCGAGCAGAGCAGAGCACAGTGCTGTAGCAGGGTCGGCATGACGGTCAGAAGCAAGTTGATGGTCTTGAGTCAGGGGCTTGCAATTGATGCGCGATTGGCGTCCAGTTGCACCCTGTTTTCGCGCTCATCGACGCGGACTGCTTTCTTTCCGCTTCACCGCATGCAACCATTCTCTACGCTACGTTATGTTTGAGTCTATATTTCTCCAAAGCATGACAATTAAGTTGATCGACGCCTCACGCCGCACAGCGCTTCCTGGGCCTTCCCGAGACTCCTGGAACCTACGGGATCTACACACTCCGCCAGGCACGCACATGGCCTACCACTCCCAAGTCACATCTTCGCACTTGATTCGGCCAGTGATAATGGCAGGTTGGTCTCTGGTCTTCGTATACACGCGAAGGCCAAGTGCGACCTCCTCCCCTTTATCCTCCAGAAGGCTGATCCACTCGATAGGCGAAGGGCCGTCTGACTCTTCGTCACTACCAGAATCTGAGCTGCNGTCTCCTGGTACAGCTACANCGAACTCTCCAACCGTCTCGCCTCCATCGCCTCCAGGTGTCGGGGNCCCTTGGCCTGTTGTGGCCACNGCACCGTCCTCTGGCTTNGCGTCGCCATCACTTTTCTCATCTGACCCATCTTCACTGTCGACTTCCTCGTCNGAGTCCGAGGCATTCATGTCTTCAAGGTCCTCTTTGATGACATCCTCCAGCGACTTGACGATGTAGTCCGCCTCGCCGACACCGTCCCAATTCTCCGCCAAAGAGAGAGCCTTGACCTTGTTCGTCAAGATCTTGGATATAACCCTGCTGTTGGGCTGTAGTAAAGGNGTCAGTGCCAAGTCTACATCAACAGTTATGCAGGTAATCACGTTGTCAAGCTNAGGATACGATTGGTCGAGAGGAACGTCCCACTCCTCATAATCGGATTCAGGGTCCAATTCTCTCTGCTGGTCGACCTTGACGTAAACTACATAGTCGCCAGCGTCAAGCTCCAACTCTAGAGCACCGGAGCGGGAGAAAGGCACNTCGGGTNGACCTGTCGCGATGGGGACGAGCTCGCCGATTTTGACGATGCTGAATTCAAAGGTGACACTAAGGTCGTTCTCCAAGCTGCGGTACGAGCGGTCGTTGAGGGTAGAAACGACAAANATGGTGTCGGTCTTCCTCGGTATGTTGACGTGAACTTTCGTGGAGCAGTGTTATGATTGACGGAGTATCTGGAANGGAATGACANAGCACTTACAAGAGAGAGTCCCGTAAGCGGGTGCAGACGGGATGGGGAGGACAGGGATAGTNAACCAGCAAGACGCGACAGTCCACGTATTATCAAAGAGAATGACACGATCTATGTCGGTGAAGTATTTCAAGAAATCCTTATCTATCCCNGCGTCAGCCTCGTCCAATATACAAAGCAGGTTGTTCAACTTACATTCCATGATGAACTGACCATCATCTCCGAACGAATGTTTCAGCTCGGGGAGGTACTTCAGCCACTCCGGAGTCCATTCCTTCGATCCGTCAGACCAGGGACCAGTCCACTCCGATTGACCCCAGGGATTACGGACGGTGACAAAGCGCTTGTCGTTGACCTCCTGGGCCCGAAGAACGGCATAGGCGTGCCCGCCAATCAATCCCTGGACAGTAGGCGCTTCCCAGGGAGCATCCTCAGGGGCTTCGAGATCATCGAAAGCGCAGGCAAAAAGGCGATCTTGATTCACGCGCAATAGTTCTTCCCTCCAGAATCGATCTGTATCGAGGATATCTCGGGAATTGAGGTTCGTAGCAACGCCGCTGTAAANACCAGAATAGGCGTTAGAGGCAAAGCTCTTCACTACTAAGGTTTTGCGAACGCACCCCGTCAAATCCTCAATCGCCTCACGCGTGAAGCCACCCTCAGTATGGGCGTAACAGCTGTAAAGCTTGGCATACGCCTTTTCGATCAGAGGAACCCAGGTCTCGTCGCTCAATCCAGCCTTCGCGTAAACGAGGGTTTGACCGCCCTTCCTCGCCATACTCTCGAACTTCGCTTTATCTTCGTGGTAGATACCTTTTGCATCTNGGTCCAAAGATTCATACTTGGGGATGCTTGTGTAGAGCATGCTAGGAATCAATNAGCGGGGCTCTCGAAAAGAGGCGCGTTTAGAGTCCTCACTCGTCAATGATAACGCCAACCCATCCCTTGTCCTGGTAGAAGATGAAACCGTAGATACCAACAGCCTCGTCGCGCTGGTTTCAAGTCCTGAGCAAGGATAATTCGTNTAGTTGAAAGGGAGGGCGTACCGCAACACAGATCTTCTCAATCAAGCCAGGGAGGCCGGAAACAGTGGCCAACGCAGACAAGAAGTAACAGTCTCCGAGGGAGCCTTGTCGGATGGAGGAGGAATTAACAGCGCCCCCCTCAGGGAAGAACACCGGGTTATCAAAAATCTCCGTGACACGCTGAACATCCCTTCCNGTTTCCTCAGCAAACTCAGAGTAACCGTGCAGGCAGCGAAAAGCGTCATATTCGAGGTCAAATTCGGTGTCCCTGGTTGGTTGAATGATATGAGCGCTCGTGATATNTTGCAGAACGAGAAGCGACCGATGCAACGNACCTGAACCGCTTGTTCTTCATCCTNCATTCCTTGGCGATCCTTTCAACCGTAGACTTTGTGGTCTCGATGGCCGTGTTGAGCTCCTTCGTGACGAATAAGCCAACGCTAGGTATCTTCTTCTCTTTCTTTCCCTTCCTTCCTTTCTTGCCGGGGCGACCAAATCGGCTGCGGCTNCGGGATCGGTTGGCGAAACCNCTCAGCTCAGAGCGCGCATCCGCCTTGTGCTTTTGGGCGCGGCCTCGTCGCTCATCCTCCTNTTTCTGTGCTACCTTTTTAGCTTCCTTCTTAGCAATCCTGTCTTTCTTTCCCATGATTTTCTGCGAATCCCGATGAGGAGAGCGCTGGACGAGGACCTGGGGTGTGGGATATGGGCGGCTGCTTGGACGTTGCCACATTTATATGCGCTACTGTGCTACCACATCAAGTTAAAGATCAAGGGAAGACCGGTAGGTGGGTACCAGATCAACACGCCGGCGCTCGATGAAGCATCAGCAAGCACGGGGTAGGCTTGAAGGCTGTACTTGGTTTGCTATCTGTTGGCACTGTTATGAGATTCTTCTGATTCACGAAGCGACGCACGTACCGTTCGCGAGCCGTATGCTTGCTACGTAGCTCGATAAAGCAGCGCTCACGAAATGCGCTTAGGCCGAGAACCCAGCCGATGAAAGCCCCGCCCAAACTATGCATACCGAGAAGAAAGGACTCGAATTGGGCAACTGAAATCAGTATGCATACAACAGCGCCAAAGGTCAGGTTCTCAGGCGTATAGAGATTTCATCAAACACAAAGAAGATCGCTTCCGATTTCAGTTCTATGGTGCAAAACGCTAAGTCACCACCAAAGTTGTCCAGTGGCCAAATCGTCCGGACCAAAACCCAAGTTTGAGTGGGCCTACCTCCAGCGGGGGAAAAGCCTTAAATATTGTCTTTGGTGGGCGCGCGAAGCGCGCCCGCGCAAAAATACGCATATTGCCGTTGTTTCCGCCCATTATCTGAACATTTCTGGCCGAGGAGGAGGTGCGTGTCCGCCAGATAAGATAAGGAACGTTACCATATTGAGATAGAGATAAGATCTGGCCAAATCTGGAAAGTATAACTTCGTCAGTTTTGTAGGTATCGAAATTTCCTCCAGAGGAAATGTTCCTCTCGTCGAAAGGAGCATTTTCTCTGGAGGGATAAGAATTTGGGGAAAAACTGACGGCTCCTATAGACTTATACAACTTTGGTGGTGACTAAGTGTTTTGCACCATAGGGTTCTACCTCTGCTGGGAATTGCCCGGCGGAGGGGTGGCGCCTTCTGAGGGCTGCCAAAAGAGCCCTGCCCAAGGCCATTTTAGTTGCATAGCCGGTCGGACCTGCCGAGGGTCCGCCGCTCTCATCACCTAGAGAATCGGACATGCGCCGTATTTTTGGCCTCATTCCCACATAAAAATCGAAGGTGTTCAAGGTGAGCGGATTTTCAGTCCAATATCTGTCGCATAGAAATCGAACAAACATAGGTCGCGATATCAGGGGGTCCTGCTGTGGCGTGTATGAAGGCTGTGCGATCAGGGTTCAATGAACTTGCTTTACGTCGCTCACCCCCCCTCACACTTCACTGCTCTTTTGATTTGACGAAGGTGTAGTACCTATGGATGCGCAGGAAATCAGCGAGCATAGACCAGTGCCTAAACAGCCCGCCCACTCCGGGACAAGTTACTTCACTGGTGCTCACGGAATCAAAATTGAGCAGCAGAATAATGTTGTGAACTACAGATCAGCGACGGGTAAGGATCCTGCGTAGCGAAGGAAAAGCATTTGTGTTAATCGTTTGGGGTGCAGATCTCTGCTCTTTGCTCAATCCCATCCCCGATGCGTCCTTTGCTCGCAATCGTATGGTCTCTCCGCCAAACTCCCATTGTCTACCAGGAACAAGACAGGCCCTCATCAAGCGGATCCGATCTTGGATCGACAGCCACCACCTTGTTGAAGCCCCAGCATGTGATGTGGATCTACGGTTACGTCGGGTGCGGGAAATCGTCTATCGCCCAAGCCATCTCTGAGGTCTATTCGCGCAAGAATCGCCTTATCGCAAGTTTCTTTTTCTTCGGGGCTTAGGCGAAAGGGCCAAAACTGCGGCGCTTTGCTGCAACTGTGGCTGCCCA
>JANDKE010001594.1:0-13580 GCA_027627275.1 Coprinellus aureogranulatus | reverse complement strand
TCCGGACTTGTGTCCGCGACCGGATTCGAGTCCGCTGGTTCGTGTCCAAAGCACTTGTTTGTCCAAACAAATCCATTGTATTTTGAGTCTAATTTAAACTAGAAAACGTACTGCTATATAGAGCGTGAACATAATAATCGAAAGCGAAACAGTATAAGTGAACAAATGATAAATAAATAAATTACTAAGTCCGGCGGGCTATTGGTTAGAAATCACGAAAACCTTGCCGCGACGGAAGCACGACAAGGTACAAATAACCGACTAGCATTAGCTAGTCGGTAACGCCCCGATGAGCGCGTTGGAACAACCCCGCGCACACGCCGGGTGGTGGTGAGCGGAGGGAAATAGTGTGGGATACCTGACGAAGACCCTCCAGATATATACCTCCGAATATTTGGCTTTGTTGATACACGAACGCGTCGCGTCGAAACGTGACTTATCTTGCTTGTTGAACGAACCAAATATAACCAAGCTGCGGGAGTGTATATAATGCGTGAACATATCGTTACATTTTCCCGCCCTTGCTGCTTCTCCCCTCTTCGCCTACCTGTCTGGGTGGTAGGTGGGGACTTTTTTAGGTGTCGCGTCGGCCTTGGCGTCGGCTATCACCGACGCCGGTCTTTATTCCGACCCTGCCGCGCCTTGAACGATTTTTTTTGAATTTCACTTAGATATTTAGATATTGAACTGGATGTAGGGTAGAAGTACGTTTTCTAGTGTAACTTAGACTCAAAATACAATGGATTTGTTTGGACAAACAAGTGCTTTGGACACGAACCAGCGGACTCGAATCCGGTCGCGGACACAAGTCCGGACCAGACCAAGCGTGGGAGCCGGACACGGAGGCGCGGTCCTGTCCAGGAGGGGGGGTCATAAAGGCCCTGGACCTGACAGTGTCCAGGGGCCTAAGAGACCCCCTGGTCCGGGTGACTGAGGTGGTTGCGACCGTGAACGTGGCGTGACTGTGACGGCGGCCCGCAGACGCGTCGCGTCACACCGCGTCACGGAATCTATTGTGACAGGCNGTCTGCAGCGTTGTCGGGCTTTCAAGTTCTCCAGGACCATCGCGTTGGCCGAAACATAGGTGCACNGCAACGCAATGGCTGCTCAAGCACTNCCTNCCGCACANGCGTCTGGGATGAACCAAAACGGAGTTCTGAATGTGAGTGTCCGAGNCGTAATGTATTGGTTCTGANGCTGAATTTTTATCAGGACGAGCTGTATAAGGCATTCAAAGGGAGCCAATCCCAGTTCTCCGGAAGCTTCTACCACTGCTCTACAGACNCCAACGCTCCCAATCCGGGCTTAGAGATAGANGGCCTTGGGGTNATAGGNCTTCCCCTGAGCCAGCGAGACGCGACAGCGATCNTTTCTCGCGCAGCACAAGCACCNTTCGGAAAGGGNACTGAAACTGTTGTGGACACCAATNTCNGGGATACNTGGGAGATNGAACCCGCCAGNGTCAAGTTTACTAACCCCAAGTGGGCTNCCTTNGTGGATCAAGTCGCCTCCAAGACGGTATGGACGGCTCTGGGNGTGGCGCCGTTCACGAGGAGACCGCGATGTGAATTGTACAAACTGCTANTGTATCAACCTGGCGGNCAGTAAGTAGCANTGTGNCTTCTTNCGAANCGCNNTACTTACTTTGACAATAGTTTCTTACCTCATCAAGAGTAAGTGCATTCCGCTGTGTAGCCACCNNTAACTGACGATGCTTCCAGCACGCTGAAGACCGACGGCATGTTTGCAACCATAGTNATAGTNCTACCATCTGTCTTTCATGGCGGCGAGGTGCATGTTTCCCATGCGGGGCATACCAAAGTCCTGGATGTTTCTCACAACTCCAGGTTTGGCACGTCCATCCTCGCCTGGTACACCGACGTTATGCACGAGGTCAAGCCCGTCACTTCGGGCTACCGGCTAGCCTTNTCNTACAACCTNNTTCACACCTCCCCGAACTTGCCTCAGCCANCTNTACCNAANCATACGCTGATCTCGACTCCCCTNGGNCAGTGCTTGCAGAANTGGAAGAAGGGAGAGTTCNCCCAAACCACGCCCGACCCGCCGTTTGTCGCCTACCTANTGGACCACCAGTACAGCGCGAANGACTTNGCGAGAGGCCAAGAAGGNNTNAAAGGCAAAGATGCACAGCTNGTNGNGCAANTCCTTGACCTCGCNGAGGACCTCGGNTTCGTTGTGGGTCTCGCTAACCTGACNCGAAACGTAACGGGCAGCGCNAANGACTCTGGGTACGACTCGNGGTATAACAAGCGNAGGAAATATGGGTATGGAGGCTACGAGGAAGAAGAAGAGACGCANACCTTTGCNGAGATTGAGGAAGACAAGTACGACATCGCCAACTTCGTACGTATCGATGACGGGGANTGTGAGGAGGATTTGGAGTTTGACGACTTCCAACTNGAGAAGANTTGCCTNGTTCCGAGGGATCCCTTCAAAGGGGTTGCTCCCGACGAGGAGGACTACGAGGGATACATGGGNAATGTCNGNCTCANNTTCNGANTGGNGCNGTCNGTTTACTGACCTTCACTCTTGNTNTCCTTTCATGCAGTGGGCAGGGTCATTAGANCAATGTATGNTTCTACTANNCNTTGCNCCTNTGTGCGCTTGAAGCTNATCTNANTTTNCAGGGTACNGACGCNCCGTGCTNATCCTCTTCCGGAACGAAGATGCGGCTGCCGTCGAGTTATCGATTCAGGGCGTCGACTGGGCGTTCGANACAATCGACAACTATGCCGATGCCGAAAACCAAGACCATCCAACAGCTAAATCCGTTGTCGCTATGCTCCTTTCTAGGCTGGAGCGCAAGCATACCACTCGTAGGTCTCAAAAAGACCTGGAGACTGACCGTCAATACGCCAAAGGCCTCNTGACGCGCGCAGTTGAATGGAAGCAAGGGGACTTGTGGAATAGAGTAGTCCCATACTCTGCACCAGCGCTCGATGCGACGAACACATGCATCTTAGAGGCTCTGGANGCTTTCGACTTGGAAGTCATNAAGCCAGGGTATGCCTCGCTGCNATTATCTCTTACCCTATGCAGATCTAACTGTGTTGTCGGTCAGGCTTACGCTCCTTGTGAAGCGGTACAAGCATCTGCANGCCCGATTCAACGTTATCAANGTCATAGCNGACAAAATNGGTCCCGCTGGCAGNGNGTGGATTGAGAACCTTACGAAGGAAGCACTTGCATCCTACTCTGCGGCAGTCGTTGCCGACATTCCGACNATTGTCGAGGTTGCTCGGGCTAGAGGACCGGAGATCCTCGAGACGAGGTACGCAACCTACACTGTATTGTGACCGCTTCCTTAATGATGGTTTNCTTTAGCATCCCCTCCAAGATTCCCAAGACCGGGACTTACGAGTTCCTNATATCCTTNGTACGCGCCCTGCACGAATGTCGGTCAGCCTCCAAGCCCTATACGGAGCCA
Organism: Coprinellus aureogranulatus; assembly: GCA_027627275.1. NCBI lineage: Eukaryota > Fungi > Basidiomycota > Agaricomycetes > Agaricales > Psathyrellaceae > Coprinellus > Coprinellus aureogranulatus. The sequence continues at coordinate 10,132 of JANDKE010001594.1, read as the reverse complement.
GAGAAGGCTGCTTTCACCAAACTCGTTCAGCAGTGCGTTCTGAAAGCCGTCCCTCAGTGGAAAGCTATGCCTGCCGTCCCTGGTTCCTCTGCTGCAACGCCCGCCAAACCTGAACGATTGATTGAGCTNGTCGACCTCTGCTTCACCGTCAATGAACCGGAACTTTGNACNAGCCTNTACGACCTAGCCGAAAGAGGGCTGCCNTACTCGCCACTCATCAACATNGCGAGGGCGTTGCACAAACATCACTCTTCGCNNCCCTCGAATNCNGAAGACACTNGAAGCATTGTCAACGAAGTCATCAACCGTTGTGTGCGGGCAGCGATACAGAAATGGGAGGTCGGGCTCAAGNTTTCCGCTGATTCAAGACCTGCACCTCCACAGCCTACGCCGTATGCTCGTGGNTACTACGGAAGAACGGGTCCTCCACCAACAGTCCCAACACCCGTCGANCCAAGAGCTCCAAATTTGAAGACNANCCGCATATGCGAGCTGGCAGCCTTCATAGTGTTTGATCTTGGCAAGCTCGATATCATGGGCAATTTGCTGCAGTCCCTCCTTCAGCTTCCCGCAAACGTCAATATCGAGACAAGGTTCAAAGAACTCTTTACGCCATTGATGCCGCAACTCAAAGCCATCTTGGTCAAGGGTGGAAAGTCGGTGTCTTTCGAACCCTTCGCTGCCTTCTTCAAGCAGACCATCTCTTTGTACCTNNCGAACATNCTNGCCCCACGCACTCCNAANGCCCTCACACCTATTCTTCCGANNCGAGCTGCTGGTTGCAANGACTGCAATGAATGTAGGCTATTACAGATGTTCNTGAACGACTCCAACAGCGAGCTCAAGTTCCGCGCTATCCAGCGCACCCGAACGCACCTAGAGCAAGAGATATTGAAAGCCCGGATCAACGANCTCGTCAACACNGACACGATAATGGACGAAGGCACTCCGTACACGCTCGTCGTTACGAAGCGCCCAGAAGTCGTGGCTCACATGAGATGGAAAGAGGCGCACATGGAGGCTGTCGCGTTCTTGAGAAGCGTCGCAGACGATAGGGAGTTGAGGGAGGTTATGGGGGAGCGATACGAGGACGCACTTTGGGCAATTCATGGGCAACAGGTGTTCGCTCTTCCGAACNCGATGACTCNTGTGACGAATACTACGCCGTCCATCAGTGTCACNGTTCAGCCCTCGGGAGGCTCGTCAGGGGTGTNCGCACCCGCACCCTCTTCTTCTGTCCCTTTGGCGGCTCCGGTAGCTGCACCGGGTTTAAACGCTGAAAGGCTACCTGAATCGTCTGCCGGAGCGAAGAGAAAGCAGCGCGAAGTGCCAAGGAACACGATNGCTGTTATCGATCTGACTTGAGCATCGTCCTCTTCCTCTTCCGCTTCAGCATCCATCTCATTCATATCTCTTGGGATATATCATGCTAGGGTCCCCTGTGTTATTTTACTNNATTAGAGTACGTCTGCAAAAGCCCGATTTGCANTAGACATNTGCCGTTTGCAGCTGAAGCGGGNTGGATGCCACAATGGAATAACGATGACTTCAACGCGAAGCGTCAAAGCCCACGAGGAACAGGCATCGCCTCATCGTGACCATGCCTCCCGCAGAACTTCCCTGCGANTTGGGGAGACCACCCTCAGGNAATATATACAGTGTAAAAGGGCTATCCAAGCTGCATCTAACGTTTNTATTCCGAGNNATATGCAGGATTTGTCCTCGGACGGTTGACATCGGAGCCATTGTCNCCGTCTGAGAACTAGAGCATGTGAGCACGCAATATCCCNTNGGCTTCACCAGGATACCGAGGGTGTTACAGGCNACGACCGCTGTTCTCTCTGCCCAAACTAAAGATATGAACGNTGGTGAAAGAACCCAGTCGCTGAGGCTTGAGCGATAAGATCGAACTAATTATTCGGACACNTGTTAGAATCNNTGTAAGAGAGACCCACCCNAGTAAGAATAACCTCGGCATTCCCGCTCACGAACGAGAAATAGACAAGGCCCTTGAATTGACTTGAGTTTNAAANGATTGTACATACNACGGTAAAGGTTCAACAGGATGAAGACCATGATTGAGATAGAAGCTGGGGACGGGAACCCGAGACTCGAAGTGAGGGTATAACGAACTATTGATGGGCTCATGTCGCACTCAAGTCAAGTCAATGACGGCAATCGTGTTCGGNGGTCGCTGATGCTTCCTCTTGGTTCCAGCAACAGGCTTCGGTGCCGTCTGTGGTGCAGCATTGGACGTAGATGGGCCAGCCGCAGGCGTAACCGCAGGCCCCGAAGTCGTGATGTCGGCNCTACCATCAGTCCCAGTCACCACTGTTGCAGGAATAACCATGCTGCCTGGCGCGGTAAACGTTTTGGTCCCTTGGATCGCCCGAANGACATCATTATACCTGTCGGGGATGATCACCTTTAGCTCNCTATCCTCTGCGACACTCCTGACNAACGCAGTCGCATTNGCCTGCACCGTCTTCCAGACAAGCTGAGGCAAGATCTCCGAGCGCTTCGTGANGACGAGAGTGTGCGGTGTGCGGGTTCTGATNGTCTGCGTCGTGACGATATTGCCAATGCAAGCCCTCGAGATCTCCTTCTCTAAATGCGCCCTCACCGCTTGGACTTCCTTNAATTGAATCTCCTTGTTNCCGTTNTTNACGAACGCTTGGAGTTGAGTGCAGTGAGAACACCTGGTGCACCCGACGTTGCGTGTTGGAGGGACGGCAGGGACTGGATGAGGCGTTTTAGGCGCGAGAATCTGAGAGAGATAGAGGGAGACCAGTAGCCGGAGAAAAGAGGCAAAGGGTTCGAGTGTCACCGGCTTCCCGTGCTTCACTAGNGTCGCTTTGAGTTGGGGCACCAGCGGTATGTANAACTCCCTGAACCTAGCATCGTACGCGGCATTTGGAGGGAGCTTGAGAAGAGTGTTGAAGAGAGTTACACATGGCTTCAGATCGTTGAGGGAAAAGCACACGTCGACGAGGTCGCAAACACGATTAGCCTTGGGATTGGAGCGATCCTTCGGAGGTAAGGCAACTCGGGTACCTCCGTGCCATACGTATGTTACAGGGATGTGAGTCCCATTCTCCCAGCGCACTGCAGCTGTNTCCAAACTCAGCCGAACGATACTGCGAAGGTCGTCCCTGGTCTTCCGTGCATCCTGATCGCTAGCCCCCTTTCCGACAACTNTANGAATTTGGTTGGCCAACAACTTCGCAAGCTCCACGAGGACCTCGTANGACGCGNTCTGCCGAATTGCGTTGAAGAANGTGGTGCACAGNCTGTACGAACCNAGCTTGAAGCAGAACTGCACNAGATCNCNTGCTTGTTGGANTTGCCCNGTCTGTGCATANCCGCTGCTACCAGTATCCCACTTCGAAATAGCCCCAGNGACGCNCGTACGCACAGCCTTCCTGAGCTCATCCTTCTTCGACGCAATNTCNGNTGTTTGGGGNAGCTTTTTGGTATGCTCGCGNAGAAGCTTGGCNAAAGCNAGTCGAGATTCGAAGTTCCCGGTCTTTGANGCGACTTTGGCGAGNGTCACGCAAAGACCCGGGTCTTCAATCAGGAAACAGAAGTNGAGCATNTCGGAAAGGCGAGNNNTCCTAGNTTGGGTNTTGGATGCGCGTCCGGGTCCCGTAGTNGCGATATCCCATTGGGGCATGGCGGCGAGCANACATTGGCGAATGACNGTGGCNATTTGGCCNTTTGCCTCATCTGCNGACGATTGNTCAANNGCGNNGCTNTNGTCTCGTAACGCCNTCGCGAGCTTCATTAAGAAGTCGTATGTCCCTGTTTTCGGGATATGGGGCAGGATGCTGACAACGCAAACTGTGAGTATGACGGGCTGGTGAAACACATTTCGACCTACCTTGCTTCTATTACCCCAGCGCCTCTGTCCTTCGCGATTTCGATAAGCATAGGAACGTCGGCCACAGCAGCAGCCGTATAAGATGAGAGCGCTTCCTGTGTAAGCTTGTCGATCCAGTGGGAGTGCGCTTCGGTTCCCAGCCTCGCCGTGATTGCCTTAATCACTTCAAACCGCACTTGCAACGCGCTATCCTGCTTGACGAGTTGAAAGAGCCTGTAGAAGGGAATGAATAAGAATTGTCCCTTAGGTACAGAACACATTGGAGGGCGGATAACGCACCCCGCCTTTATTGACTCAAGCTCGAAGGATTCGAGAGCAGCAGGAATAGCGGTATTGACCAGCTCGATTGCGGACCCGCAATGCCGGATGGCCTTATTCCAGAGGTCTGGCCTTTTCCATCCAATGGCGAGCTTCAGGACGGTATTTGCGCTTTGACGGTCCTTCTCCTTCTCGTTCGCAGACGTATACGAATGATACTTGACGCTGTCCAGATGACTTAGAACCTCGGACACAATTTTCTTGGCTGTGGTGTCTGGTTCTTCGGTGGCCGACAGTCGCCCGACACCCCATTGATGGCCCTGGAGAGAGATACCCAATAGACGATACGACATCCTCCCTGCGAAGGAGAATGACCACTGAGCTGCTATACCCTGGGAGGTGTGTTTAGCTCAGTCTTCAATGGANTGGGCCAGGGGAAGGGGGGGGGGGGGGGGGGCGTAATATACGCACACTGTGACATTGAACCAGCTCCCTGTCAACGCAGTCATATGTAAGTCTCCTAACCCATGGCCGCTCACGGGCGCAGACGTACGTTTCCCATATATTCTTCACACTCCTGGCCGTCGGGCTTCCTACGATCGAAGGGATCTTGAGGCATCAGACATTCCTCGTCCACCCTGAACTCGCCGAATTCGACATCTTCATCGTCACCCTCATCGATCCTAACCATGTTGCTGATCTCATACTCGTCTTCCTCAACTTCTCCCCATTGTCGGACCCCCTTCATCCGATGACTCTTCGGAGTACAACCTCGAGCGCTTGTGATAGCTATAACCAGGGCCTTCGGCGGAACCCATCACAGTCCTCCTGAGCTTCCCCAGACATACAACTATTCCAACGCTCTCGGCCACAGGGAGGAGTTGCGCAATTGTATTAGCATCTTTCCCTTTCAGACATGCCTTTCCTTTGTCGAGATCGTCTTCGCTATACTTGTGCTTCAGCAAATACGCAACCAGAGGCGTTTCGGGCATCGTTTGGAAGCCTCCGTCCTTCCACTTCTTCAGGCAGTGGTAAACGGGCCCAATATCCTTCTGTTCTGGCAAGGACGGAGTAGGGAGGTTGGGAGACGTGTGTATGAGGTTGTACGATAACGCCAGCCTGTAGCCAGAGGTAATGGGTTTGACTTCGTGCATGACATCCGTGTACCACGCCAGAACGGAAGTGTCGAACCCAGAACTCTGAGCTACGTCGAGAATCTTGGTCTGTCCAGCATGGCTGACATGAACCTCCCCGCCTTCGAAGGCTGTAGGAAGAACAACGATAATCGTCGCGAACATCCCGGGAGCCTTTGCGGTGCTGGAACACAAGTTAGAGCGAATTCGCTATGAACGGTGGGACGGCTCACTCTTGATGGGGGAGAAAACTAGGAAGGAACGTCAGTAACTCACACAAAAACGCTCCGATGGGTCACAGAAACTCACTGGGACCCAGGCTGATACAGCAACAACTTGTACAGCTCACATTGCGGTTTCGTAGTGTACGCTGCCACGCCCAGCGATTTCCACACCGTCTTGAATGCCATGTCCTCAACGTAGGTCTTCCATCTTGAGTTCATGAACTTCACGCATTTAGGCTCGATCTCCCAAGTATCCCTGACCTTCGTATCGATGACGGTCTTAGCTCCTTTCCCAAATGGAGCCTGCGCAGACCGCGATATGATTCGCTGGGCTTCTCCCTCGTTCAATGGCAAGCCTACGACACCCAGACCTTCAATGAATAGACCAGGATTGGGGGCGTTAGGATCAGTGGAGCAATGGTAGAAGTTGCCTGCGAAAGTAGACTCTGTTTCTTGGAGGGCGTCGTACAGCTCATCCTGAAGTCAACATCATTATGAGTAAGGTGATGCCCTAGGTGAGTAGAGAGCAATACGGACAGTTAGATCCCCGCCTTCGGCCTTTTTGGGACGGCCACCTGCACCGCCCTCTCCCGAACCTCCCTCAGCTCCGCTACTGCCAGAATTCTCGTCAGGTTCATTGCCCTCGTTTTCAAGTTCCTCGTCCTCGGGGGGCAAGTAGGCCTTGCGGGCAGAGGATAAGGCAGCGAGCAGCTTCCGCCAGCACCTCCTCCTCAGGGTCCTACCATGCAGATGCAACAGCGACACTCCCTACACATGCCTCCACAGCAGCAACCCGCACCTCCACCACAATCGCAGTTCGGGCAACAGATNNCNCANTCTACNCGCAGACCNCTTCCACCNCTTTCNCCAGATGACCCNAACGNNNGTTTGGCNCGNTCGGNAACNGTCGCCTCGAGACCNTTATCTATGCCCCCAGCGCTACCTCCCATNTCCACTTCCAANTCNCTCCCGATGTTCAACCGCGAACCTAGNCCTCTTGAACCTCCCCTTGGACANCCCATGTCAGCGTCAACGATACCACCTCCTAGCTTNGTNCANAGGCANATNCAACAAATACAGGCNATGCAGGCGCAGAAGAAGCAACAGGAACAGCAGCGNGCGGGAGGGNTGTCGACGTCGCCTTCTTCNGCGNTGTCGGTGCGACCTCCTTCNTTGGCGTCCCCAACTAAGAGTCGACCGCTACCTGCGGCTCCCGGTTCCCAGGCGAAGAGGGCTACTGTGGATCTTGGNAANGTGTCGGGTCTTCCAAATGTGAACAGCGGGAGTGGTTTTGGGTTTGGCACCAGTCCAAACGCNAGGTCGAATCCATTATCGGCCTCCNCATCGAGCACAGACGGCGCGAATGGTGGATTCAACGGTAAGCCTAGTTTCGGGATTGGGAAGGGTTTCCCNTCGNCNGCNCCNAANTCAGANGCCTTCCGNAACACGTCTGGGACGTCCAGGACTACAGCTATGGCTGCNCAGTCAAGCANCAGTTCNATGGANAACGAAGCAACGCCGAAACGCNCCTCNGGNCGCGCNAGTCCNCCNAAATTCTCCTCCATATCNGCCTCCTCGAGCCCAGCNAANGAAGACGCGAAGACNCCTTGGGCGAGTGGTAGTGNGGCNAGCAAGCCNTCTNCNTCTAGCGTCTTCGGGGGATCGAAGAACCTTAGTACGCCCGACCTGTCGAAAGGCTTGTCTTCCTCGGCNTTCTCCAATAATGGTCCGGTTAGCCCGGGAGCTACTTCGACGGCAACGACTCCAACCAAGAAGTTNACTCCAGTCTGGAAACGCACGATNCCTGACTACCCAGCTCCAGTATTTGGATACGCTGCAGGGATGGTCGCAGANCCTTTCGCCAAACCGCCTCTCAAGAGNAACGCCTCNACCACCAGCCTCGGTTCGTCGAANTCCAACCCGAACGACACCCCAAAGGCGAATANGGTNTTGACNGAGAAGGAGCGGAAGAAGNTGGAGAAGGAGGAGAAGAAAAAGGCTAAAGAGGAGGAGAAGCAACGGAAGAAGATGGCTAAGAANGGTATCATGNCCGCCTCTTCGGCAGCNGCTACTGCAACGCCTGTCAAGAACGCTACGGTAAGCGCNCTAAGTGCGAGNGGGAGTCCGTCNCANCTNCCGTACTTGAACCCGACGCCNCCGAGGATGGGNGGNNTAGGNGCGCCTGGGGNAGCGTATAGNAANGCGTATGAGCATGGGCATCAGCAGCATCAGCATTTGATGAATAGGGGGGCGGTGGTTGGGCACCAGCAGCCTGTTACCCCGACGAGGCAGATACAAGTGCGTGGGCAGCCTGTGCAACACTTTCGGAGGAAACCAAACACCCCAAAGACCGCGATGGATCCCCACAGAAGTCGCCGACACCCTCATATACGGTGCACACGCTCCCGAAGCCCGAAAACGCGATGCAGAGGGCATCTCCAATCTCGTCTCGACACGATGACGGATCCCTGACACCAAATTCCGCCCTTTGAGCACGCAAACTTGGCGAAGCAAGCAGGGCCTACCATTGGCCTACCACTCGCAACTTCCGTCCCCGTGAGTTCCAGGTCGCGGCAGCCAACTACACGATCTCGAAGGCGTGCGACGTGTGCACTATCGCATCAACAGGCCAGGGGAAGCCATTGGTGAGGTTTCTGCCTTTGTGGCACAGGAACAAGGTTCGATAGTGGTTGTGCCGTACACGAGCCGGGGCATCAGGGCGCTAAGTTACTAAGAACCCTGACCGTCTTTACGCCGCGTAACTCATATTCTAGGCGATATACATGGCGTCAAAAGTTACTTCATACGCTCCAAGTATAAGGATCCTGCGTCGCTCGAGCGTATGCAGAATCCTATGGTTGATTTCCGCAGGTAACCGTGTGCTTGAGATCGTTCCCCGCCCAGAGGAAGGCAAGGCGCGCCGCCATCAATTGCCGTCCTCTCATATTGACCTTCACGCGCACGATACGCCTTCAACTTTCCTATCCCCTCCTCTAATACGATTCATTTGACCCCTGATGTCATCTGGTGCCCATTCGACTCGAAGGAAGGAAAAGAAAACGCAACCCCACGCTCCCGGTCCCCGTTCAAGCCCCTCTGCTCCTCCAGCACCTGCAACGCATCTTTCGCCCATTCTATGTACATCCTACAAGTACTGAGGAGGCAAATCTATCCCGCATGACGCTCGCCCAGACTATCGATTGCCCCAACTACCGCGATGGATCCTTGTAGAAGCCGCAGACAATCTCGTATACGTGTACTCGCTCCCGAAGCCCGGAAACGCGAACATAAAGGGCATCTACAAGTGCCTCTCGACGCGACGACAGTCCTCTGAACCCGATTTTCCCTCTCGAGCACGGACACTAGGACAACTCGGCGAAGCAATCAGGACCTATTCCTCGCGCCTTTACATAAACTCGGAGAGGTCCGGTTCAAAGCACTCAACTACGTGCTTTCGAGGGGGCGCGACGAGTGAAATCTCACTGGCAGGTCAGGAGAGGTCATCGCTGTAGGCCCTACTGGTTTTGGCGCAGGGATAGGGGAATTCGTTAGCGGTTGTATCGGGCGTGAGCTTGGGGCATCAGGTGCTTTACGAAGGTACGTTTAGCATATCCCGACCGTCTCGCACTGCGTAACCCATATTCTAGGCGATTTACATGGTGTTAAGAGCTACTTCATACGCCCCAAGAACCAGGACCCTGCTTTACTCAAGCGTATCGGTTGATGAAGGACCCCATGGTTGAGTCCTGCAGGCACTCGTGAATCGTATGTGTCTTCCCTTGGCTCTTCATCTTCCCTTCTGACGTAACAACTATTCACAGCGTTCCCGCCCCTCCCAGAACGTAACCCACCTTCGCATCCAAACGTCCTACCCCCCCTCCGCCCTCCGCCCTCCTTGAAACTCTCGGTGACCTGGACGGCCTCGTCGTTTCCGTGCGGACAAGCACAACGCCAGCTTGTAGGCTGAAAGATTTGAACGGTGGGAGGTAGAAGACACTAGGAGTATTTGGACGTAAATGGTGGANNGCAAACCCGCCAAGAAGCTGCGACTGGCTGGCGAAGACCTGGCGCACTACAATACCAGTGGCAGCGAACCTTGTACGGTACGACAGCGCGTAATATTGACTTTCTACTACACACTGGGATTGTGCGGACGCGTCCATGTCGGCTGAGAACGTCACAACGCACCCCTCGGCGAACGAGAAAGAACCGGCAATGCTCTAGATATCGTCGGAACGGGGGAGACGGGCCAAAACATAAAATAGCTCGAAGTAGGTAAGGAAGCGAGCAAAGGCGTAGAGTTAAGACGTCCTCACCACGATCGACGAATTTGGCAGTGCAAGATCGTAAAGAGGGTACTCGGTCGGAGAGGGACAGTGCGATGCCATAGCAAGTCGCAATCGGGGTGTGCGAATGGAGATTCCAGAGGTGCTGAGGTCGTAGCCTAGGGTACTTTGGGAAGCAGCATTTGAGACTCGACGAGAAGTCGACGTTGAGGTACGGTAGGGAGTGTTGACGAGAAAAGACCAAATATCTATCCGCCGGTGAGCGACGTTCCCGCCACACACCCAGCGATTCACGTACCAGGTAAGATTAGTGAGCTTGAACGCATGAGGTGTTTCCATTGACGCCGAGAA
>JANDKE010001593.1:0-13583 GCA_027627275.1 Coprinellus aureogranulatus | reverse complement strand
CACTCCTCCTTTCTCTTCATCTTGATTGGGATGGGCCTCTCCCTCGACTCTGTTGTGGTACTCCATCTCTCCCTCCAACAGGTAGCCAGTCTCTGCGAAGTTCGAACTCGTGCTTTTGCCTCTTGACTTCGACTGAGTTTGCGCTTGATCGCTCAGCGTCTGTGTTGGTGGATGCGCGTTCGATGATAACGACACGGAGAATGATAAACGCACGTTCATCCCACCTTTTATATCGGGCAATCCCCCCTTGAATGAGTGTGGTGTGCGGAGTGGTCACGATGCTGAAGCTGGAGTGGCTGAGGTTCCGTCCGTTCTTTATCGCTGGACAGAGCATGATAGAGGCAATTCCTGCTGACTGCTGAAATTATAAGGGCTCCTAAAAGATGCACTGCGTGACACCTAATTATGCCTTTCTGGTCAGATACGCACAGAACCGGTTTTAGCGCTGGCTTGGTGTCGCGTTCAGGGGTCAGTTTCCCGATTCGGCGAGGCTCGGGACACGCCGAGTCGCGTCTGCATTGCCATCATTCTGGTTTCTCCCCACTTGCCCGCTACGGTCACCATCCCGTACCTTGTACTCTGGTCAACACACCACTTCATGTCTGCTCGAGATGCTGCTGCGCTCGATGCCGAGATCTCAGAGCTCAAAGTCCAGCGAAAGGAATTGAGGAAATTGAATGCCTATCAAGAAGCAGAAGTATCCAGGTTGAACCGCGACGTGGACGAAGCTCGCTCCAACGTTGGGCGGCTCACCGAGCAAGTCAACCAATTGAAAGAGAGGGAAGAAGTTCGGACAGGGCGCCTAGCTTCTGCAGCTCAAAGGATCTCTGCGCTTGAGGACTTACTCTGTCAGCGGGAAGGGGATCTGGAAACAATGTCGGCCCTGGCGGAAGAACGAGGGAAGATTCGCAAATTAGAGGACAGGTTGGCCGCAAAAGAGATTGCGCACCTAAAGGCGATTCGAGGCAAAGATAGTCGCATCGCCGAGCTAGAGGAGCGACTGGAAGACGCCCAAGGAAATGTGCCGGAGACTACAGGGATGGCGGTCGCTGGTTCAAAACAAGTACGCCCCCATTTCTCTTCTTGCCATAGAACGTGCCCAAAAGGGCTATGCCTCGACTTCAAAACCCATTTTCGAACGCATACCCGCCACCTTGCAAAGATGAATGTCGGGATAGGAGGAGGTCGAACAGACGTTCAGCCAACACCCACAGCAGCGAGGGAGGACCTTCAGGGCGTGCACACCCAGCTAAACGGGTTTTCGTCGCCCAAGACCTACCAAAGCCACCGCCTAAGAAGCGAAAGACGTCGGATGCAGCGTGTGCTGGTGGGTTTGACCTTTCTGTTTGCCAAACCCCACGACTATCGCTGAGTACCGCGTAGATGGCCACGCATGATTGTCTTTCTCAATGTCCGGGTTTCGCCCAGTGCTCCTCAGTTCCACCCAATCCAACTGCCTTCAACCGTTGCGTCTGTCTATCGTACTCCTACCCTATTCATTTGCTCGAGCATGCATATCTCAGCGGTGCGCAATGTCTACACCATGTTGTCCAGACCAAAAGCTTGCCCTCCTGGTCGTCCGTCCACCGTCACAGGAAAAGTGCGGACCTACGCTAGTAGAGCCGAAGAAAAGATCAAACGGCCTGTTGGTTAGACTGACCTTCGAAGTGTCGGAGCAATAGGCTTGGCGACCTTGTGAGTAGTTTGATTACTCTTTCGTGATTCTCCGAGGTTTAAATACTAATCCTCTCTGTAGGCTCATGCAATCGCGTACGTCGTTCTCTGCGGACACGTATGCAACATGCTTCGTGACCCTCGGTGACTCAGAGGAGTGTATCTCTTCTTCAGCGGTACAACGGCTCACGAGGCGCTCCCGACACCTTCTACCACCTGCTCATTAGTCCCGCGCCGGGTCTCCCGCTTGGTGGATGGGAGACCGTACTAAGAGCTCCAACTATTATAGGGCGGTTATCAACCTCTGCCCAAGCGCGGGTCTGGAACTCCGTTCTTTCGATAAATTTGGGAAAGTTCTGCTCACGAGACCGGGCACCTGATTGCCTGGAGGAGCGCGTATGGAGAGTGTCGCAGAGATCGCGTCCATTCTGGGCTGTCCCTGGTCTGCGGACCATAGGCGTTCCATTCGATCAATCGCGCTCCGTCGATTACGCGAGGCGCGTCACCGACATTTAACGCGCGTCTGAGTCGAACCCAAGCTGAAACACCCTGCTCTATTCCTTTCGCCACATACGGTCAACGCCATCGATGTGACCATGAATCCGGACACCATGCCGCTGTCGCACCTCCCTCAGTCAAGTACGGTCGTCGTATATCCCAGTGATCCCATTCCAGCATTGCAGCATCAGATCGCACAGCAGGGAAGCGTCATCCTGGATCTGCAACAGCGAAACAGGCGATGGGTGAACGAAGGGAGGGATTGGAATCGGACGAAGGAGGACATGAGACGCTTGATCGACATCCAAAGCGCCGAGTGTCTGAGATTGCGGGAGGAGGCTGCGCGAGCATCCCAGCGCGCTGATCGAGCTGAGGATGGGTTCGTGAAGGAGGTGCAGATTGCGAGGAGTGCGCGTGAGCGGGAGTCGGAGTTGACGAACACGCTTCAGGAGGTGAAGAGGAAGGAAGACGAATTGACGAGCGCGCTTGATAGAGTGAAAGACGAGAAGGCACTCGCTGTGGCGGAGCTGGAACGTACTCGTCTTGCTCTTGCTAATGCTCAGGAGGAACGGCAGAGACTTCAGTCTACCGTCGATAGCCTGCAAGGCCAGATGGTTCAAATCAATGAGTCTCATAGGAACGCGATCGCCGATATGTCGGATCGGATGAGGGAAGTGGAGGACGAGAGAACGGCGCTCTATGGGGAGCTTCAGGTCGCAAAATCTCAGATGTCTGACCTAAGGAAGTGCACGAAGTCTCAACAGGAGGAATTCACCAAGCATCGTGATGAGGTACGCCTGTGGAACTTCACGGTCCCCTGCATCCATTATGGCTAACGTTGCACCAGGCCAATAGTGAGATCAACGACCTAAAACGGGAGCTCTCCGATGAAAGACGCGAACTCGACCGTTGCAAGACACAGAATCAGGCAGTGCAGGACAAGATGCTCAACGCAAAGAAGGTGATGTTTTCCTTCCTTCAGGGTCTCTGATACTATTGAAACTGACGCATCGCGCTGCATTGTCGGTCTTTCCAGGTCCTGAATGGAAAAGTTAAGGCTGCTCTGAGTCCACCCTCGGCTTCAGTTCGTACCACCAAATCGACGACCCAATCTTCGAAAGATACGGCTGGGGACGACTCGCACGCGAAGCGGAAGGTCGCATCCGCTCAACCGGACTCCGAGTTCTTCCAGTCCGGCCACAACGTCTTCCGCCTCTTCTTCTTCACCATCCAGGCCCTCTTCGATGCCTTCTCGCTCTTCTTCTCCTGGTTCGGTCTCGCCAACATGTGGTTGACTTTCAGCATCATCATCGACCTCGTTCCCCGTATCCCCGGTCTCGAGAAGTACGCTGTCTTCTTCCACTGGTTCAACTCCGTCATGAAGTACCTCTACTGCGGTGTTCTGTTCATGCAGTTCATCCTCGCCCTTGCTAACCGCCCCAAGTCTGAGAAGGTTGCCTACACCGGCTCCTTCGTGTAAGTGTCTACTTTTCTTCTTTCCGAGCCGCTTGCTGATATCACCCTTAGCATCTTCTCCGTTCTCTCGCTCTACCTCATCGTCTGCTCTCTCTGGCTCACCGGCCGCTCCTTCGCCGATATCCCCAAGAGTCTCAGCGCCCACCCGACCGCCCTTGAGGTCTTCAAGTCCTTCTTCAAGGTCCCCATCGGCCCCCTAGTCGCTGCGATCATCTCCACCTTCGGCATCTACCTCTTCGCTTCCATCCTCTACCTCAACCCCTGGCACATGTTCAACTCGTTCATTCAGTACCTCATCCTTGCCCCCACTTTCATCAACATCTTGAACGTCTTTGCTTTCTGCAACCTCCACGATGTTTCCTGGGGCACCAAGGGTTCCGACTCCGTTGACGTCCTCCCCTCCGTCAAGTCCAAGACCACTCATGGCGAGGACGCTGCCACCGTTGAGGAGAGCACCAACACTCAGGAAGACGTCGACCACTTCTTCAAGGAGACCGTCGTCCGCGCTCTTGCCAAGGTCGAGGTCGTTGAGGTCGTCGAGAAGCCCACTATCGAAGACGACAACAAGACCTTCCGCACTTACCTCGTTTCCTCCTGGCTCGTTTCCAATGCCATCCTTGCCCTCGCCATCCAGAACATTGGTGGCTGGCTCAACGTCAACGACGCCGACATCAGCCCCGCCAAGGTCGCTGCCTGGAACGAGCAGGCTGGTGACAAGCGAAACATCTACTTCGCTTTCATCCTTTACGCTACCTTTGGTTTGTCGATGATCCGGTTTATTGGCTGCCTCTTCTATTGGGTAAGGCTCAACATGTTCGCCTTGTGCCGCCGCAACTAAAGCTGTGCTTGTTCGCGTGTGTGTTGCAACCTTACATCCGTCCCCTCCTTATCTTTCTATTTATTTCCTATACTTCGAATAAACTCTTTTGAAAACTGCTATCGAGGTTAGGCTCATTCGGACGTTGAGGAACCCGCACATATCATGTTGAGCTACTCTATGCAGCGATGTGAATATCCCCAAGTGGCTGGATATCAATGGGGAGGGATATTCATGGGGAGAAGGGGCCGACGCCAGATATCTGCCACTATCCCGTCCAACCCCAGCGCCGATGGCTTTGTGCTGAAATCGATGCCAAGTACGGTCAAGTCGTCAGCAGAGTAGTTCGCTGTACTAGACCCCGTCTCCACAATGCCTGTCGATGGGGAGCCCTTGATCCGCCTTGCTTCTTGAACATACTCCATGAATTTGGCGAGACAGTCTTCTGGAAAGCCTTCATTCATGCTAATGATATGGCCAAAGATGTTCTCCTTCTGTTTGGATAGCGTCACGAAGTCCTGCACTAAGTCGAGCGTGTGGATAAGCCCGCAACCGATCTGATATTGAAGGTCCTGAAGTACGACTATTCTCATAGCGAGATGGCGTAGCCAGGGGGCATTTTGTGTTGCGTTTGCAAGCTTCCGCTGAGGCCTTGGTCTCTGCTTGACATTAGTGGCTGACGAACATCCAGACACCAGGAGACTGTACCAGATCGTAGCGAGATATTGAAGGTGAGCCCATTGGAAACGTCACTGAAGTGCTACGGCCACGACGAGATTCCGAGCAAGACCCTCTTGTCGAGGGTGCCGTCGTGGCCTTCCTTTTAGGGGCACTTGAGCTCGAGCTCGATGCGCGAGTTTTGCGCCCCGATGGTGCGCCAGACCTTGCCTTTACGGCCCTGCAAGAGAGAGTTGTCATTTTGCAGATGTTGGCGGATTCTGCTGGCGTATCCAATGTGCGTTTTGCTCTGCATTAGCCAGCTTTCGTTGAGGGCGTGGCCTCTGCTTCATCTTAGCGGCTTGCCAATGCTTAAAAATCCGAGAAGCGTACCAGGTTATAGCGGGACGTCGATTGCGAACCCACAGGAAAGGTTATCGAAGCACTACGCTTTCGAAAGGTCTCTGAGCGCGACCTTCTCGATGACTCGGATTCAGACGGAGCGGAAACTGTCCTGCGCTGATTCGCACTCGAACCTGAACTGGTCGCGCGAATTTTGCGCTTTGACAGCGTAGTGGACTTAGCTCTGACTGCCCTGCACGACCGTGACGGAGGCCTCATTGTGTGGAACGTTGGGGGCAAGCAGCGCCAGAACCGAATTCTTGGAGAATACATGTGCACCAGGAACACACGGTCGGGCGTCACGTTTGACCCAGCAAGTCGGTGCAATGTCGATAGTCACGCTCACTGACAGCCGGGAGATTTGAGAGGTTTGGAGGATGGGCGACATAGTCATAGTCGGTGTCATGGCACAACCCGGCGTGAGAACTTCCCATCTGTGCTCCTTGAGCTCGAAACATCATCTGCGCGATACAGAGCGTGCTCCGGCTCAACCCCAGGAACAGGACTGCTGGCATCCCTTACCGGACTGAACAGCCTTCGAAGCTCGTCCGAGTCGCATCTACTTCAGGTTCCGAACATGTCAACCTCAGTGTCTTGCTTCTTTTTCGAGGCACGATGAGGAGGTTATTCCGACTATTCCTCGAGGTGCTTTGCTGCCCATGGACTGTACGTCCGATTAGCCTTCGGAACGATAGTCGCACTGAAAGCTATACAACGGCGAGCCATCCGGTATTGTATGTGTCTCTGTCGGCTAAATCCAGTTCTATAATCGCCTATTCAATACGGAAGAAAAGGCGGAACAACTGCGAACGTCTTCGCAGGCTTCAACGGAACCAGATTGCCATGTGAGCAGGTTTCTCAGAAGGCGGGGAAAAACCTAGTGGTCATTCTCGTACCAAGACTGATGTTCTCGGACGTCTACTCAGCTCTCTCGGCGTCTTGGTCCACGGTCTTTACGCTCTATAAATCCTCCCTGGTGCGCGAGCAACGGTGACAAGGCCCTTCGTCCAGATTATGGCCTTGCTTCTTGCCTTGCTTGTGTCGGCAACCCTCATTGCTGCACAGTCAAACCCGTCTGCCGGACCTTGGGCTCAATGTGCGTTCCAACATATCCCTCACCCTGACTAGTGCTAATGACTCTGCAGGTGGCGGTAGCAGCTGGAATGGTCCTACCAACTGCCCCAGTGGATACGTTTGCGCTGCCTACTCGTCCGTATACTCGCAATGTGTACCTCCGGAAATGGTCCCCTCTGGCATGCCCACCGCAACAGCATCTCCCACCGGAAACCCTCCAACGAACACCGACTCGCCTTATCCTACAGCAACATCGCTTCCCGGATGCATCACCCTCCCCGAGGACGTTACAGGCAAACCAAACGCACGACTCCCCGACCCGTTCACGTTCTACGACGGTGTTACTCGCGTTACCAGCATGTCCGAGTGGACGTGTCGCCGGAGCGAGATCAGCCAACTATTTCAACGAATGGAACTGGGCGTTATACCCACTGCCCCCGATTCTGTCACTGCGTCGATTTCCGGGCCCATCATCTCCGTTCGCGTAACCCGAGGAGGTCGAGAGATCACGATGCACCCCACCATAAGCTACCCACCCACTGGGAAGGGCCCTTTCGCTGCTATCATCGCGTTTGGGGGTACGACGCTCCCGCGGCCTGCAGATGTCGCGATCATCAACTTTAACAACGACGAGGTAGCCATACACAACACCACCATGGATCGGGGTATTGGGCTGTTCTACGACTTGTACGGCTCTCAGCACCCAGCTTCTGCGATGATGGCGTGGACATGGGGTGTTGGGCGGCTCATCGACGGTCTGCAGAAGCTCCCTGCAGCAAACATAGACACGGATAGATTGGCAATCACCGGGTGTGGGGCGAACGGTAGAGGAGCGTTGGTAGCAGGTGCATTCGAGGAGAGGATTGCTCTCACTATCCCTGTGGAGTCAGGAACAGGTGGTGCGGGTTGTTGGCGAATCGCACAGAAACTCTTCCTTACGGGTAACGTGGTTATTACCGCCAGCGACTTGATAACCTCGAGCGTATGGTTCTCCAAGGCATTCGACACTTGGGCATACCAGACGTCCGACCTTCCGTTCGACCACCACATGCTGGCCGCGCTCGTCGCTCCGAGGGGTCTTCTCGTCTTGGACAACACCCAGTTTGATTGGCTTGGCCCAGCTTCGGTTTTCGGATGCATGAAGTCTGGGAGAAAGGTTTACGAGGCGCTTGGATACCCGGATCATATGGGCATATCGCAAGTAGCTCATACCGACCATTGTCAATTCGCTTTCGACCAGTACGACGAGTACCAAGCGTTTACGAACAAGTTCCTGAAGGGTCGTCGGACGGAGAACACGAACGTTATGAAGACGGATAAACCGGACGATGCGGGATTCGTAGAGAAAGACTGGGTTGACTGGACTGTGCCGAACCTTGCCAGCGGGAGCGCCCCGCCTACCGCACCCAACGAGCCGCCTGCCACACCCACAGGCGCGAATTGCGTCGCGCCCACGGACCTCCCTATGAAGACCAACAGCCGCCTTCCAAACCCATTTGCCTTCTCTGGAGGCTCGCTTGCAGTGAATACCACGGACGAATGGTACTGCCGTCGCGAGCAGATTGGTCAGCTGTTCCAACGCTACGAGTTGGGGACGGTCGAGTCTCGACCGCAGTACGTTGGTGGCGATGTCCTCGGGTCGTCGCTCATCGTTAACGTAGGCCACAAAAACCGCAACATCAGTTTCGAAGCGAAGATTGAGTACCCAGCGAGTAGCGATCGAGGACCGTTCCCGTTCATTGTGGCCCTCGGAGGGTCCACCATCCCACACCCTGCCGATACTGTCGTCATCTCTTTTGACCCGGAGGACCTTGCCCAGACTGACGGGCTTGGAAGCAGAGGGAAGGGCAAATTTTACGAACTATACGGGGAGGATCACACAGCGTCTGCGCTAGCCGCATGGGCATGGGGAGTGAGTCGGATTATCGACGCTGTTGCTACTACGCCTGTGAACCTCGAGCGCGATTCCATCGCTGTTACCGGCTGCAGTGCGAATGGTCGCGGGGCTCTCGTTGCTGGAGCGTTCGATCAAAGGGTCAAACTCACCATCGTCATCGAGTCGGGGGCTGGAGGGGCTGGGTGTTGGAGGATTGCAGACGAGTTGAAGAAGGGAGGTGTCAATGCGACGACGGCTGCCGACCTGGTCAATCAAAACGTCTTCTTCTCATCTAAGTTCACCGAATTCGCCAACCGTATAACCGATCTACCTATCGACCACCACCTCTTAGCGGCTATGGTCGCCCCACGCGGTCTCCTTGTCCTCGAGAACAGCGCTATGCCTTCCCTCGGGACTTCAAGTGTGTATGGGTGCATGAAGACTGCTAGGAAGGTGTACGAGAGCTTGGGGATCAAGGAAAGGATGGGAGTGACACAGGTAGCGCATGCGGACCATTGTTCGTTTGCAGGGCAGCAGTACCCTGAGCTCAACGCGTTTGTGAACAAGTTCTTGAGGAATAGGAAGGAGGAGCAGACGGACTTTGTGAAGACGGACGCGCCGAATGATGCAGGGTTTGTGGAGAGTAGGTGGGTGGATTGGGAATCGCCGAAGCTGAGAACGACGTGAGGGTAGGTTAGGATGTGGAAGACTGTATCTCTTCAAGGCTACAATGTTATTGAACAAGTTCCATCTCGCTCATCTCACTCAGCTGCTCCACGGTGCACTTGCGACTCGGACTTACCACTTCATACCGTCATCCATTGATCATTTCCCCATCCAATCCTACCTCAAAATCAAAAGAAGCCTCCAACTCTGAGCTTCGAAGCAAGAGCGAGGGCTCGGAGCTCCAGGAGGAGGAGCACCCAATGGCCCACAAGTGACGTCACGCACGATGCCTGTTCGTATATAAGCGCCCGTCGGGGGCGCGTCATAGGTTCCTCAGAAATTCAGAAATCGCTGTGAAACAAGATCCTCGACACACAGCTCACCGTTACAAATCTAACTTTACAACTTGAAGTCGCAATGTCACAAACCAAAGGCAAAATTCTCGTTATCCTGTCTGATGCAGATTCGTTCCAAGTCGAGAAGCCCGATGGGACTATTAGTGAGGAGGAGACTGGGTTCTTTATGACCGAGCTCGCTACGCCTCTGCAGTCCATCTTGGATGCAGGTTACGACGTCGAAGTGCGTCCTCCACCTTCTCTATTACCCTCATTCATCTTCACGAATACGTTGACAGTTCGCCTCCCCGAACGGCCACAAACCCAACATCGACCCTCTCTCCAAATCCCTCTCAGTCGCATATATGGGCAACCACTTTACCAAGAAGAAGGACGAAGCCATGATTGAGAGGATGAGGGTGGAGAAAAACCTCTACGCGCCTAAACCCTTCCGCGAGATCTCTGACGCCGAGCTGAATTCGTTTAGTGGAATCTTCATCCCTGGGGGACATGCGCCTCTGACGGACCTCGGCGCGGACCCTGAGTTGGGTAGGATTTTGATGCATTTCCATGAGAGGCAGAAGCCTACAGGTAGGCCTAGCTTCGCTTCGTATATCTGCTTCGCTGACCTCATGCACTCGTAGCTGTGGTATGCCACGGTCCCTACGCTCTCCTCTCAACGAAAGTAGCACCCAACTCCTCCGGGTTCGCATACAAAGGCTACAAGATAACCTCATGGTCCGACGCCGAGGAAGGGCTGATCGAGACGCTCAAGGGAGGACACATTGAGAAGGTCGAGTCGGCGTTGAGGGAGGCTGGTGCGGATATGCAGACGGGCGTGACGAAGAAGATGGGTGGGATTACAGTGGATAGGGAGGTTGTAAGCGGAGCGAATCCGTTTGCGGTGAAGAGTCTGGGGACTCAGTTCGTGGAGATGTTGGAGAAAGGAGTGCAGAAGAATTGAGCATCGGAAGAGGAAATTGTGGATGTACTTGTAGAAGAAACCAGGGATGTAACATCTGAATTTTATAATTAGAACCCGCTAGCTTTCCATGTGGCATTTCTAACCACTATCCAGGTTTCGAGCCATGGTTTGCATGACCGACGGCGTGCCAGCCTTGAGCGGCGACGACTCGGACTCACTGGCTTTGACCTGCGCTGCAAACAAGGTCAAACAGCGCGAAGTTATCTCGTCGCGTCCCCCCTCTCCCTCTTTCGCTCTTACCACCACCATCGACCCATGGCAGGTTTGCGGCACGCTGGTATCAAGACATAGCACATGGCTGGTCTCTTACCTGCATGGCTAACCTGCTCTAGCGACCAGTGCATACTGGCGCCCCCATGTACAATGCAGCCTTGCGGCGGCAACACTGCGTTCAGACTACGATATATCCAAGACCCTGAGTGATTAAACAGTTCTCCTTCCACTGACCTTCTGCGAGATATCACTCTGCGGTTAGTCTCAACTTCATCGTGCCACAACTTCTCGGTAATTTCCTTCACGGTGACGTACGATTGAGGTATTCTCAAACTTCATTCAACGGCTCCTCAGGGATATGTATTTGCTTCAATTTCGGCGCTCCTTGAAATTATCTTGCTGATGTGACCCTCTCGACAGAAGCCTTGAATCCTCTGCGTAAAGAGTTACAAGGAGTACGTCACAGTGAGATGGAACAAGGGAACAAGCGGGAAGCGCAACAGCAGCCGTGGTTTCAGCCCCGATCAGTGGCTGTCCTTATCCTTCTTCAAAAGCCGGAGGTTGACGTTGTAGAACTTTTCCCCCACTTCCTCCTTCATACCCCACTAGCAACCTTTGAAGAGCCACCGACAGCCCAGGACACCATATACCGACCCATAGAGGAAGATTTGACGAACTTGAAGACGACCGCGATGCCCAAGTTCACCCCTGACAGCGAACTCGAGCTCCTGTTCAACCCCGAACTTATCCCGGCCAGCGTGAAAGCGGAGCTTCCACCTGACCTGCATGTGCGCTCTTGTTCTCTTGGCTTCCAGCGCTCTGCCTATTGACGCCCAATATCATGTGCAGATTCGACCCCTAGCACGCACAGACTACCACCGCTCACACATCAAAGTTCTTTCTGTGCTGACCTCTGCACCCGATCCCGGGCTGGCCGGATACCAAGCGACCTTTGACGCCCAACGCAGCCTCGCAAATACCTACTATACTTTGGTAATAATCAACAAGGAGAACGACCAGGTCGTGGCGGTGGGATGTGTGTTCATCGAACGGAAATTCTTGAGGAATCTGGGCAAGGTGGGGCATATTGAGGATATCGCGGTTAGCAAGGATATGCAGGGGAAGAAGTTGGGGTTGAGGGTGATCCAGGCGTTGACGGGGATTAGCGAGAGCGTGGGGTGCTATAAGACGATTTTGAACTGCAGTGATGATAATATCCGTGAGTCGCATCTCGCTCTGCGTCGCAACACGGGGATTGACGCGCTTTCCAGCCTTTTACAAGAAGTGTGGGTATGAGAAGAAGGAGAACGAGATGGTGCGTATTGTTTCCCTATTGATTTTGGCTCCCTGACCTATCGTCACGCAGGCCAAGTACAACCCAGACCCCATCGACCCTTCCCGGGCGTCCACTCCCAAGCTCTAACACGGACAACTATAGAACCTAAATCGACCTAATTTATCGAACGGACCATGGACAGACACTTTCTACACTTGCTTGCAGTTTTCTTGCCATTGCTCTACAGACCTCCGATTGCCGACTACATTCCACTATGCCGTGCACGCTCGGTGTGCTATATTCACTTGTAAAGCAACTATGTATACCCTCCATGATTTGGTGTGCGTGCATGGCCTAAGCCCTCGTTACGCATCTCGGAGAGCGGTATTTCGGTTCAACGAGACTTACCCTTTCCACGCCGAGGAGCACCCGTCCAACGTATGTGCATGTCAAGCGAATGCGAGGTAGCGTCTTGAGCGTTCAGACACTATTCTCGAGTCAACTTCAACCCTGGGTGAGTAAATCATTGATGACGGCGAGTTCCTTCCTGACGAACTTCGTACTTTGACTAGAACCGAGTTCATTCCCTATGACTTATCGTGTCCTTAAAGCGCCTATGCTGAGCACGTCCTACTGCGCACCCCTGTGTATAGGCTACGCCCATTCCACATTAGCTTTCCAGTCTTTGATCGGCTTGGACTATCGACTTCTAGCCAAAGCTTCCTGTGGATGTGAGCGACCGTTTTGTTCTCATATACCAGCCAGAACCTGATCAGGACGGAGATTTGTGCAGATTTGGGCAGTGCCCAGGGGTACCCTCAACCCTGTTCGATCGACCCGTGGCCTTCCCGTAGTCTTACCGATCGAAAGCCTCGCACAGGAAACGTGGTGTGTGCCGAATGGCTTGCATTCATGCCATACCATTCACTTCCTTGCATGTAGGAAGCATATCAACGAGGCAGTGGCGCCACTGCTATCGATCTGCTATGGTTGTTGGGGGTTATATGGTTCATGACCGTGCGGTCTGTGCTTTGATACCGGCCCATTCAGAACCGCCTTCCCGAGCGCTATGGACGGTCTAGCCATTGGAACAGCACTTGCAGTACATCGGGCGCGGGAAGTCAGCAACGGTTTGTTCAGGAGCCTCTGACACTGCGGCGGGCTGTCTAACTTGTGGATCGCTGGGTCATGAACCTCTGCTTCGATGCTATCCCTTCGTAGACCCACAGGGAGGGTTAAAGCCATTTAACACCAGGGCGCTGCGCGTGAGCAGCTTACAGCCTCACCGGATATCCGATCGATTGACTGACTTGAAGCGATTGCGACCTAGTACCATCTCCCGCTGGCGGACTTCCTCTGTTGTTTGTACACCCGGCTCGCTATTTGTACACCGCCGGTTCTGGCGCGATCAGCCAGAGCTTGGTGCGGGCTGACCCAAGACTATCATCACCTCGCGATAGAACCGGCAACACCACGACTCATCACCCTTTACCCTCGTTGAAAATACCCTGGATGGTGAGATTGCGAGTATTGCTTCCTATAGAATCCAATTCCCGGAGAAAGGACATGTTGTGAATGGGGAAAGGGGAAGATGTGAGTTCAAGTGGCGCATCTTCTGTGCTGTACGGGCGTCT
>JANDKE010001592.1:0-13587 GCA_027627275.1 Coprinellus aureogranulatus | reverse complement strand
CTAGCACATTCCATGCACACTGGTGTCCACGTAGACACCAAGTATCTGCCTCCGACCCGCTGTTTAGGCGTACTTTAAGCGAAAACCTATTGAGCGCGAATTTCGATTTCACTTCAAGAGGAAAAGAAGCGGTGGTGCCAAGACTAGCAAAGCCGACATCCTCCCGACGCTCCGGGCCTGCATGCAGAGAAGGATTTGGAATATCGGCGAACTTAAGAAGTCTTTTAGACTTTAGTGTGCTCAGAAGTGTGGCTAGACTCTCGGACGGAGCGGGGCATTCTATTCTTTTATCTTAAGGATCGGTGGATTGGACTGGGAAGTGAACCAACATAACCTTTCACGGCTGATGAGTGCATGAGTGGCTGAATATTGAACGCTCTTCTACGGTGTTGCATTGCAATACGCACAGCGTTCTTGCCGCCGGAGTATTATTCCACCACTCTGAAAGGTACACTGCGATGAAATGTTTGGACAAATCGACCATGACGCAGAAGAAGTCACTCGGAAAGGCTTCGAGAAGCATAACTCCCCCAATTAGGTGCAAATCCACAAAAGCACCGCCTCGCGTAGCTGGTGTGGCGCATCTCAGTAGGTATTTTTTGAGGACAAAATCGGAAACGAGATTCCAGCACATTCGTAGAGTGAAGGGTCGCTCAGGTATAAAAAGGCTTCGCAAAAGCGTTGGTACGACAGCTCAACGCCTCTCTTCATTCAGCCCAAGCACCAAAAGCAACTCCTCTTCTAGCATCGCCATGAACAAGCTCTTCACTCTCGCTGCTCTCTTTGCTGCCTTGGTGGCTCCTGCAGTCGCCGTGCCTAGCCCCATTCGCTATGCCGCGCCTGGCCCGCAATGTACGTCTGACTTTACTCGTACTGATGCATACCATGACTGAATGGTTTATGTAATAGGTGAGGCCCACACTGACTGCGAGTCTCTCAATGCCAAATGCTGCAGGACCGTCGAAGGACTTCGGTGGGTACCACTGAGCGTCTTTCAATGATCCCTTCTGACGTCCACCAATCTAGATGTATCTCCCTCTTTGAAAACCAGATCTGCTAAACCTATCGGTCCGAGTTGTCAAATCCCAAAAGCAATATATTTTAGCTTCTGCTGAAGTTCCATAGTATAATGCCTAATTGTTGTAAAGTCCTGGGTAGCGAGTTTGTAATGCACTATATCTTGTCTCATAGTGGGTCATAGCGGCGGCTTGACACAGCTCGTTTGAGGCTTTCAGATAGCACAGACTTGGTCGGGATCAAGTAGACGGCATCTGGGAGAAGGAATGTCAGAGGAAATGGTCTTGCACGGGGGATAAGCGAGACCCGTACATTCCGTTTGGAAACTCGGGGGAGCTCGAGAAGCAGCAGGTCTGTCCAGTGGGGCACCGTGCCCCCGGTTCGCCCTATATCGGTTGAAATTTGAGGAGTCAGTTATGGTGCTTTCATTATACAGGCAACTGAGGGTCCTACCGGTCCACTGCCTAAATATGTCGTAATTAGTTGCGATAGGCTGCATCCTTGAAGGGAGGTACTTACAGGGGGTCCCGTCCGCCGCAGGAGCAGCAGCTACACCCAAGGCGGAAACTAGGAGAGCAGCGATCATCAAGAAGGTTCTCATTTTTGAATGGGCTAGATTGTGCGTTGTGGAGAAAGGACGAAGAGACTCGGAGTGATGATGAAGTGAGTACTTTGTTGGGGAATTGAGCTAGCGATGGCTGACCATTTATACCTCTTCACCTGCCCGGGAAGCGCGAGCGTAAGCTCGTAGGCTCCATCCATAAACCCGTCTCCTGAATAAAGATCAGTGACACACTTACGATGGCTGCCAGCATACGCGGAGCTGAGTATGGGAAATGCCGTCCATTGGTGAGACATCCTATGAAGGGGTTAAAGCAAGGGGTTATTACAATGGGCAAAATACCGTAACATATTTGGGTTTCCTTAGCCTATGGAATGCGCCGGGCGTTGACTTATTACTGGAGTTCATGGAGTGGGTCTCGCTTAAGCCCCACGACAACGTCCTTGGCTGAACTCCGGGCGTTTGGTCGCGCAGCGTCATCACTCCCCCGGTAGCCGTAGGCTAGTCTGCCTCAACGAACGTCTTCTCGCCATGCTTCAACTGGATACAATTTCGATGAAAATTCAATGGTGGAGGGCAAGCTCTACTGCCGGGTATGAATTGGGAAGATCGCAGATTTCTATCCATTGTACGTACTCTAGAGGCCATTCTAGCCACACTTATACGGCACCAGCACCTACCCCAGGTTTTCCGAACAATGTTTCGCAACCAGATGCACGTAAAAGCGGACCGAACATTGCGTACATTGTACAAGAATCGTAGCAGAGCCATCGTCGGTTATTATGAAATTTAATTTGAAAAGGCAAGGACGTTGTCATCCCACGATGTTCTCGCTTTTACAGACGCTTGGTATTCAAGCCATAGCGCAAACCTCCGTCTCGCTTATCTTCCTGCAGCTAAAGAGAAGAGTTCAGTACGCTATTGACAGGGATGAAGCTTCGCCTTCACTTACATTCCACCTTCCTGGGGAAACAGGGGCCCGCAGCATAAGTAACCGGATGGGCATACCAGCTGAGTGGATGGGTACGGGTTAGCTCATAATATTGGTAAGAATTCGACAACCGCGGCGTACCTTGTTAGCACCTGCACCTGTGTCACCCATAAACGTTAGCGTTTCGCCAAACTTGAGCCTACGAGTATATGCTAGATGACTTACAGCGGTAAATTTCACCCTCCGCGGGAGGGTCAGTCGCCGGAGCTTCGGTCGGAGCGGCGACTGCTTGCAGGGCGAAGAATGCGAGGAACCCAAGGGTTAACGAAAGCTTCATGTCGTCCGGGGATGGAAGTTGAGGGATGAGTAGTGGAATATAGATCCGGGCCTGAACAAATGTCGAACTGAGCTGTACGAAAGACCGAGTTGACGAACGTTGATTTTATACGACTCCGAACAGATGGGCTCCTCACCGTGGCCGCCATGCCGATGCCACCCATAGCTTGTACAGTTCCTTGGCCTCAAGGAAGTCTTCGACACTCCAAAACATCAGAGCATCTCAAGGTGGAACCCTATTTTGCGCGTTGAACTGGGATTTCTCCGGGGTATAGCGGAAATCTCGCTTGAAATGTAGTAGCATCTAGTCATGGCTAGAATGTGCCGCTCTCGGGTCTACACTCATTCTGCGCCCTTACGACTCTCGAACAATCCATCGAAACCCGGAAGATGGAAGGGTGCACCGAGCCTGTGATTTGTGCCGGCTTCAACAAGTTCACACCTGCGCAGTTCTTTCACAAGGTCAGCGCGTATGAAAGGCCGTCCGCTACTCATGCGGGCGATCCATCGCAAGAAGCAGGACGTGTACCACCTTGGCCATGAGCTTGGGGAGCAAGGTCGGGTTCAGGGCAATCCTGCACGACGTATTTGCCACGTATACCCGAAAACTCGCGGGGAAGGCGAAATTGGAGGATCAGTGTAGGACCGGCGTTGCTTTGACTGAAACTGACGTACCATACCAGGAGTTTGCTGACAGGATGACGATATCAGGGCACCCTTTCAGGTACACTTAGGGTCGTAGTTACTCAGCCAGGGCTCCAGACCAGTGCCTTCAAGCCCGCATCCAGCTCGGAAAAATTCGGTCAATGACCAAGGGAATAACGGATGAACGGACTTAGCTGGAAAAACCACGCCTTCTTTCGTACCACCTTACTCTTCTCCACTATATTCAGTCTGGGCCCCAGTCGAATGACCCAAGTTCTCGGAGAGGAGGAAGCTCGGAAGGAGAGCAAAGAAAAGAGGTGTACGTATATTGAGGTCATTCCCAGTGCTTCGAATTATATTCCTACTGAGAATCAGGTGCATTCAATCGCGCCGTAATGGTAGTTGGCGTCACACCCCTGGTGTACACCTTCAACCCTACGACGATTGCATTGTCATCGTCCAGCTTCAAGCCGGTTGGTCCAGGCGGCTGCGCGATAACAGGAGCGATAGGTGGAGGCGATGGATGACGCACTGGCGGCGGAGGTACCGGGGTGTACACTCTCGGCGGTGGAGGCACACCCCTCATAGATGCCACGGGTGAGTGTGGTGGCTGATACGCCCCGTCAGGGGGACCAGAGATATGATACTGCTGGGACGCCTGGTCGTGGCCGTAACCTTGCCCAGGACCCGGTGGATACCCGCTAGATCTGGCATAGTGCATATCGTGAGCCAGATTCGGTCCCGGCAAAGGATTTTGGGTATGAGCAGCGCTCCCGGAAACGACCGTTTGAGTAGTAGTATTGGTGATTATGGTGACCCCTTTGCCGCCTTCCCGTACTTTGCTTCCGTGAGTTACCAATTGTCCCAGAGTGGAGCTTGCGACATCAGGAAGGTTGCTGTTCATGACATCAGGGATAGATTTAACAAGATACCGCTCTCTGGACATTCTGAGTTCAGCGGGGACGTCAATAGAATATGTGGCTCACTTTGGCTTGTAGTCTAGGGCGGGGTATTCAGCGATAAAAAAAATGAGGAAGAAATGGGCCAGAAACTCACTGGATGCGATCGACCAGCTCTTTTCGCGCTCGATCATATTTTGGCGGAGTTTGGTCTTGTCCCATACACCTTCTACGCCAATCTTGTAATAATCCTACGCACACCTTAGGTTAGCTTACCAATTGATAGTATGTTCAGGGGCGAAAGTAACGTACTAGCCCTCGAAACGCGAGCTTTGGGTCCAGCCTCGCCTGAGCCGTCATCGGTATCAAAATGACAGTTCATAAGAGGTTACACTCACTAACACAACATAGTTTCCAGGGTCGAGGTCAAGCTCTACCGAGACGGACCGGGAGTAGAAGAACGAATATGAGGAGTCTGCAATGGGTTCCGTCTCTCCCTCCTTGAGGAGGATGAAATCTATGTTCCACAGGTATGCACCCGAGATATCCCTGTAGTAGCGTTGATTCACCTTGCTAAGGGCGATAATCGTTCGAGCTGCTGCGGGGAGGGAAAAAGTAACTACATATAGGAAAGCAGTCAGCTGCGGCTCGCCACGTTGCAGGACTAAAAGAGGCTTACATATTACGTCGCCGTAGTTCCAAGGAACTGTTTCCTTCCGTTCTGGAAGATGGACCCATTGAGAGGACATCACCCAAGAGTCGTCAAAAACGATGGTGCGCTCAATCTCCTGCCATATATTCAGGAAGTCCGAGTCTGTGTAACGCGACTTCAGCAACGAATGACGTGTGCACAGGGGGAGGTCACACTTACATTCCATGATGAACTGCCCGCTCGGACCCGAGAACGAGTATCCAATCTCAGGGAGTCTCTCCAACCACTCTGGCGTCCATTGCTTCGACCCATCCGACCACGCTCCTGTCCACTGTGACGTTCCGTATGGATCTCTGAGTACCACGAAGCGCTTTCCATGGCACTCGACTGCTTTGACCACCGAGTGTCCCGTGTTACCGACCAAACCATCGATAGTGTTAAAGCCGCCTCGAGGGTTGGCAGTGGCTGTAAACATGCACGAGAACAATCGGTCCTCGTTGGCCTTGAGGAGCTGATCCTTCCAGAACGCATCCTTATCAAGGATATCCTGACCATACAGATCAGCGCGGCTCTCAGGGAAGCAGAGGTTGAAGGCAACGTACAATGGTCAGAATACTGTTCGTTACACCCCTTCAACGGCCAGTATGAGCGCATTACAATCGAAGAGGAAGGTAACGCGTACCCCGTAATATCCTCTAAGGACTCAGACCCTCTTCCAGTCATGATAGAAGCATAATCTCCGTTCAGCTTGGCGAATGCTTTTTCAACGAGGGGAACCCAAGCATCCTGAGTCTGTCCCGCCTTGGCGAAGAATAGCGAATCCATTGAATTGCGAGCAGTCTTGTCGTACACTTCTTTGCCTCGATGATACAATTCCTGTTCCTTGTCGGTCAGCTGTTCGAATCGAGGGGTTCTTGTGTAGACCGAGCTGAGCAGGATGTTAGACGGGGCTCATGAAAGAAGCGATATCACTGTCTACTCACTCGTCAACCACAACAGAAACCCAATAGCAATCCCTATAGAACACGAACCCATACACGCCAATTTCCTCGTCTCTCTGTTCGGTTGTCAGCTTCGGCGACAGAAAGCATTCATTGATATACTCACGGCAACGCAAAGCTCCTCCACCAGCTTAGGCATACTCGTTATGCTCGAAAGAGCTGAAATAAAATGGTCATCCATCATCAGCTCTCCCACAACTACCTCAGCCGCTCGCAATCCACCGCTATAGAAGACAGGCTTCTCTGCGAGCTCTGTGATTCGCCTACTATCCGCAGGGAGAAACGTGTAGTGGCTTGCAAGGTCGTGTAGACACCGTGAGCGGTCATTCTCTAAGTCAAACTCGATATCTCTGTGCAGCAACATCAGTCCGTTGGGGCTTTATCTTGAACGCTAGAGCGCTCACCTGAACTTCCGATTCTTGCGCCTACACCGAGCGGCTATCCGCTCGACTTTAGCTTTACACTCGTCAATCGCCCGTTTCTTCTGTTGAGAAATGGATATTCCGAGTTGAAACTGAGCGTAGGTTGTGGTGCTGCTCGTCGTATTCGTGAAAACAGGCTCCTTGGGCGGTGGAGGCATGGGCGGTGGATACTGTTGCCCGTATGCAGGCTGTTGGAAGTGCGGGTAAGGAGCGCTCATTATCGACCTTGGTTGATTCACGAAGGCGTAAGGCGAATGTATAAAGGCATCTTTGCATTGATATTGATCTATATCTCTTGACTCGGGGTTTCAAAGCTTAACAGCACTTCTAGAACGACGTGATTCATTTGAAGCGCCCGCACGCGGCCGCGATGGGCGGAGATAGAACATACCTATACCATAAAGGGACCACATTCCCCTGAAGGCTATCCACTTCATGTCGCCCTCGTCGTGTCTAACTGAGAAGAGAGTTTTGAGTCAGTCTTGGGAGAACATCGTGGTTCAAGTTCAAAAGACGGTCGCGCAAGCGCTCGGGTGATGGCGCATCACATTGACACACTGGATTCAGAGCTTGCATTTGACCCACGGGCCACATATTCACTCCAAAGCACATTCAATTCCCTATGGCACTGCACCGTGCGTTGACACTAATGTACAATAAAAACAAGCCCTATATCAAGACAGAGAGTTATCGTCCTTTTTACTTCTCGCTGGTTACCGCGGCTGTGGCGGTGGCCGTCGCAGTAGTCGTCTTTTTGTCCTTCTTCTCGTCCCTCAACCTCCCAATTACAGTAGCAGGGACATCTTTGTTCGTATACACCCTCAGCCCAATAGTGACATTATTCGTGTCGTCGTACGGGACCGTGACCTTCCCGGCCTCAACGGTAACAGTCGTGACGGTAGGCTCGCTGGGAGGCTCTCCGTCACCACCGTCTTCAGCCTCGGTTTCCCCAAGTCCGCCCGCTGGAGCGCTGTCACCGTCCTTTACTGAGTCAGCAACCGAAGGCTTAGGCTCAGCAGGCTTCTTGACCGGGGTCTTCACAACGACTTGCTTAGTCTCGGTGGTGACGATCGTCGTCGTAGTTGTGACAGTACCGTCTTCAGCGACGTCCTCTGTAACAGTGGTTTTCGTCTTGTCGTCCTCTTCTTTCTTTTTCTGGAATTCGGCAAAGTCCTTCTCGATGAGAGTATCAAGTTCAGTGCCGAGGAATATGGCGTGCTCTTCCTTCTTGAAGTCTGGGAGGCATGTTAAGCGAAGGAAACGGCCGCAGAAAGCGAGAGGCTACACACTGGATGCAATGGACTGGCTCTTGGAGCGCTCAGTGATCAACCTGGAAAGTTTGCGCAACTTCGACTCGTCAACAGTCGCCTCTTTCTGTGAGAGCACCTTGATTTGAGCAACGCCTTCTTTGACGATGAATGGAAGCAGAATTTACCTCACTGTCTTGGATGAACCTATCAAGACGAACGTAGACGATATAGTCGCCAGGCTGCAGTTCGACCTCGAGATTGACACTCCTCGAATTGAACTCGGAATGAGGCACCTCCGCAATGGCCTCCCTCTCGCCGATCTTAAACAAGATGAAGTCCAAGGACCATTTAGCCTTGCCAGCCAGGTCCTTGAAGTACCTCGAATCGATCTGTGAGAGCACGAGAACAGCGTTCGTTGTTCCGGAGATAGAGAAGGTGACTAGACGTGGGGTTAGAATATAGAAAAACGACGGCTAGAAGAGACTTACAGGAAACGTCCCCGTAAGACCATGCAGCAGGGAGAGGACGAGCGGGAACACGGAGCCAGGAGGACGACATCACCCAGCTAGAGTCAAACAAGATTGTCCTGTCGATCTGAGAGAAACAATCCAGCCAGTCCGAATCTACACGAAAGAAGAGTGAACCCTTGCTGCACATCCAGACGCAGATAACGCTCACATTCCATGACAAACTGGCCATCATCTCCAAAGACATGCTCGAGCTGGGGCATTGCCTCGAGCCACTCAGAAGTCCACTCCTTCGACCCATCAGACCACCTTCCCGTCCACTCGCCACTACCCCATGGGTTCCTGACGACAACAAACCGCTTTCCCTTCACCTCGACAGCCCTCAGGACCGAATAGGCATGATCGCCCATCAGACCCTGAACGGACAGCTTGTAAGCCCCATTCCTACTGGTGTCAAGGCTATTGAACGAGCACCCAAACAACCTATCCTTGTTAGCTCGTAGGAGCTCCTCGTTCCAGAACCTATCGACATCCAAGATATCCTTGCTCTGCAGGACGGTCGAGACACCTCCGGTGAGATCCTCAATAGCATCACAACGTCCCCGCCAACGATAATGTGAATAATTGCCGTGAGCTTGGCAATACGCTTCTCGAATGAGCGGTACCAGTCTCCCTGCTCGGCGGAACTTGGCGCCTCCGTCCAGTATCAGGCATGAACTCGCTACTGACCGTCGACAAGCGCCGACGAAGATCCTAGGGTCCCCGCCTTCCTTCCGCGCCGGTTCCTCCTCGAGGTACGCAATCTGCAGATCAGGATACGCACGCAGCAAGACTGGGTTCTCCTGCTCCTCCTTGTTGAACTTGGAGTAACCGCTGCATCGAAACGACAAACTTGAACTTCATCCTCGCCATCCTCTCCAACTCCCTCTCCAGCTTATCCGTATTCCCACCAAACAGCTGCACGATTTCGGGGTTCTCGACACGGTAGAGAAGCTTGATAGCCTTCGCGTAGTTCATCATGCCCGAGACGGTCCGGTGGAGGGTCTGTGCGCGGAGCGAAGCCCAGATTCGCATGCGAAGCGTGAACTCTGGCGACGAATTCTTGAACCCAATAAAGTAGTAAGGCAAATCGTCCGTCTTCGAAGCGCCCTTCTCGTCGTGAGCGAAGGGATTGACGCCGTTGAACATCGCAGACTCCTCGGCCAGGATCTTGGTGTCCTTGACAAACTTCTCCCACTCGATCGGATGAAGTTGCTTGAGGTATTCAAGGAGAGTAACGCGCGTGTTCTGATCTTCCTCGCGGATAATCTCCCGTAGTGACAGCAAAGTCTATGAATGGATGCTTCGTCAGAACCATGGGATCCTCGTCGACAAGTAAACGTAACGACGTACCTTCTCGCTGTAGCGTGGCGTTAGTATCGTGAAAGTGGGCGTAGCATCGACAGGTAATGGTTCAGGAATTGCAGTGGTGAGAGATTGAGCAAACAATGATATCCGACGTTCAGCCTCGCTTCCAGAGGGGAAGAACTCGCCCTTGAAGGTCTTGTAGCCTTGGTTGATGAAGAACGGAGGTGCGCGCAAGCCTCGTCGTCCGCCAGTGCCGGTGTCGACCCGGTGGTAGAGCAACTTCTGGACGTGGTTGATGGAGAGAAGGTGTTTGCGATACATCGAGATGATGATGGCGTTCCAGATTTGCGAGACGAGAACCTGTACAACCAGTCAGCAAAGGATACAACGCTTCGAGAGTCAGACGCACCTTGGGCTTGTACTTGACCTCCATATCGCCGGTAGCAAGGAGCTTGGAGTAGATGTGTTTTGGTGACCGGGTATAGATATCCCTCCACGGCGTCCAGAGTAATGTAGATTGTCGGACCGCTGGTAATACCGAGGGCGACCAAGAGGAAGAGAAGACGGCGGGTGAGATGCGATGTGTTCTTCCAAGGTGGGGACGTAGGAGAGTTCGGCGAGCATGGCAAGGGTCGCCGCTGTCCCAGAGCAGCAGCACTCTATGCCATGGCGGTCAAATCCCGGCCTCTTTGCACGCGATAGATCGTTGGCGAACTGTAGGCGGTATAGAAGCAGTAAAGATCAATGCGAATAACCCAGATCCGGTTGAAGTTGACGATGAGGTGGCCATACAAACGCTTCTCGAAAAAGGCCTTGAAGAATACCCTGTTCCAGCCTATCCGGTCGAACTTGATGAAACGTAGCAATGGTGGCAAGTCGACGAGCTGCGACTGAACTCATGTAAGCACAGCACGGAAGAACCGGGGTTGTATGCAACGCACCTTTTCTCGATTCTTGCTATGCTCTCAGGAAGACCAGAACAGCTGGCCCACATCGTCATGAGGAGGTTGAAAACTTGAAACCTGGGTTCCGAGTCTGGTCAATGGCATTGTCAAAATACAGCTGTGCAGCGAAGTACCATTCCCAATAGCTTCAACGTGTTGCGCCTGAGGATGTAGTCCGCGTGCAGAGCTAGGAGGGCCTGATTGGGCGTCATCCGCGATGCATACCTATCAAGCAGTTGCATTAGGAGCCCAGACTGGGGAAAAAGACAGCAGTCCGCCATTTATGTGAATATGACACCGCTGAGCCCAGCAATGGCGACATGGGTGCGGCGTAGGAAGCGAGAAAGACGGGCTGTACGCCGCATAAAATTCTGCTGGCAGTTCAACTTTTGAGAGAGATCCGTACCTCAGTTTCTGAGTCTTTGGCATCGAGACGCTATCCCCGCTCCCTGCCACAAACCCGGGCCTCATCTCTGTCGCCCATAACATTTCTCCAACAAGTTACGCTTTTGCTGGCGTCTCGATTCAGCCGCGTATGGAATGGGGCTAATTGACCCTGACAACAGCTTGGAACTTGAAAGTTGGGGGAAGACCTTTGGACAATGGTCGTGGAGCAAAACGAGACCAAGGGCAGGGACAAGAGCAAGGGTGGGGGACGGAATGCAATGAATGATTGATGGCGGCGCCGGGATGTAGCGCGTTGTTGGCACTGAAGGAGAAGCCAAACAATGCGACCTGTGGGCAAAGCCAGGGCGCATTGCAAACCAGGGCAACTCTATACACACGCGCAAAGTACTGCCATTGAGTCCTCTCGAATCTGTACTCCAATCTTACAAATTGTTGCGGGCAAGTAAAGGTGTTATTCGGGGACTACTACACTAGGCGCTAAGCGCCCAACCTTAGACCTTCGACTCCTTGAATCTGTGACCAGACATAGTCATCACACTCCAGTACTTGGGTTTCCCTTTCAACCTTTTGTAAGAGTTTGCGGGAAAAAACAATACAGTGCTCGCACGGCCAGGGGTGACACCCTTCTCAGCAG
Organism: Coprinellus aureogranulatus; assembly: GCA_027627275.1. Taxonomy (NCBI): domain Eukaryota; kingdom Fungi; phylum Basidiomycota; class Agaricomycetes; order Agaricales; family Psathyrellaceae; genus Coprinellus; species Coprinellus aureogranulatus. Next base: position 2,072 of record JANDKE010001592.1, on the reverse strand, counting down.
GAGCTGTGCTAGGCTTCCACTCATCCAGAGCATGGTACAAGTGTCCCGCCAGGAAGATGGCCAAATCCCGGGGACGATAACTGCAAGATACATGGGATTAGCCAATCTTGACGAACAAAACAAGTTACCACTTACGCCAGCTTCAACTTCAAGTCAGGGATATACAGATATCCCCCAGTATAATAGCCGCATGGAAAGATGGCGGCAGGACCCTGGTCCAAACCGTCCCTGTGAACACGTACTTGCATCTTCCAAACCAATGCCCGCCCCAGAAAGGGACCATCGTCAAAGAGATTCACAACTCCCGCCTCAAAAGCCTGCTTGTACTCGGCGTAGGACTTAGGAAAGGCGAGTTTGAAGCGATCGGCGACCTCAAGAATCGTTGGACGCGACGCAAGGTAGTAGTTGCAAGTGGCCAAATGGCCTAAGGAACTGCGCCCCATGTCGCGCGAGGGGTAAAGGGGCCCATCCTGATGAGCAAGGGCTTCAATTTGGAGTACTTTTGAAGAGGGAGGCTACATACCGGATTGCCCTTCATTGTCCAACCATGAACAAAGTGGTGAACGCCACAGCGCTCGTACGCTAGATCCTTCGCATCGACGTTTCCTCGAGCAACACCCTCCCGAACATGGCCTTCACCCTCCACGCCCAACGAAACTCCACAATTGCAGTCCGCGTCGACGTCTTTGCCTTCGTTGTCACTATCCTCGCTTCCCTCGTCCTCAGCCATCGCTCCGTTATCCTCATTCTGCTGGCGCAAGTTCATAGTGTACGCCATCATATTGTCGTTGGGGTGACGCTGATCGGCTGCGCTGGCAACAGGAGGAGTGACATGGAAGACATTCTGCATGCCGACGTGGGTACGTTCGAGGTTGGCCTCCTACTCCAGGGTCAACGACATTTCCTTGTAACATGTTAAACACGCACCTGAAGACCGTCGTGGTTCATGTCCGCAGTCGCGTCATCCTCTGTACGCCCTTCTGATCCCGGGTACGAAGGTAAATCCTTGAGGTTGACACGTCCGTCGAAGAAATCCGCCAGGGTAGGGACGCGAGGGTCTTCAAAAGCCCAGCCGCAGTACGCGAAAATGACCTCACCGTCCCTATCCACGATAGCTAACGAACCAGCGTCGGCCTTCTGCGGTCGCATAGACTCGATGATGGCTTCAGCCTTCGCCTTCTCCTTTGGCGTGTTCTTGCTCCGAGCGTAGAGTTGTTCAGCAGTGACGCTGCGATCAATAAAGACAGGGCAAGTCCTGAACCAACGCAGGGCATTGTGCTCGGATCTCTCCGCAGATCTCTTGAGTTGCGCTTCCGGAGAACGATGTTCATCCTTAGGGCCAAACGACTGGGGGGAAGGCGATCAACAGCAGGTGCGGGGGACAGCGGCTTGTTTCTGCGTGGAGACATTAGAACTACGAATCCTGGAAGAGCGGCGGCTAGCTCACCAGACTAGGCCTCTTTCCCGGCCGCTCCAAACCGTCCTCAAGGGCTGTATCTTCTCGAGTCCGCTTCGAGCAACGGCCATTGGTGTCGGGAGGGGCGCGAACAGACGAACGGGTGATACGANGGGCAGGAGCGGGCGCGTTCGTCGCNGCAGATTGACCTCGAGTCTTGGTCGAGATACTCTTTGTAGAAGCCGAGCGTTGAGATCGAGTGGTGGGACTTTCGGTGGTCGGTTTCGAGAGGCGAGGCATGGCGAGGGCAAGAATAGAGAGGGGAAGAAAGCAAGAGGCTGGAACTTGCCCGTTGCGATTTGCAATGCAAACCTTAAGTATTTCAAATTCCTGGAAAAATATAAGCCCGAATGACGCATCTAGCATCTTCTAGCATGATCGACTCCACCTTGACCCTAAGCGCTAAGCGACCACCGCTCCCCATCGCCGGTGCAAGATAATCAAAGTCATCATATGCATTTTCCGCCCCCATCAAAGGTCCTGCCGGCCTATAAATTTGACGAGGCGCGCGACCTCCTTTCTTAGAGACCAGAACCAAGCTGTCCCCCATTGCCCGAGCGGCAGGGGATGCTCGTCGACGCTCTCCGGCACTCCCCTATTGCCCCGGCGGCAAGGA
>JANDKE010001591.1:0-13587 GCA_027627275.1 Coprinellus aureogranulatus | reverse complement strand
GGGGTTGCCAGGCAGGAATGATATCGGTTGTCAGGGTCAGGAGGCGAGCCCGGGAGTGGCTCAGAGGCTGCCTCTGGCTTTGTGGACCAGAAAGCGGTGGATATGGGCAGCAGTGAGTGAGTAGGCGATGGTCCGAGCTTCGTCACGATTGAGAGCGACGAGGGGCAGGGGACGATGGTCCGAGCAGCGGGAGAGAGAGAGAAACCTGGAAAATTACGTAATTTGATGTGTGACTCAAGGGTTGATGTCGGAGCTTGAAATGTTTGCCTATAAAACACGCCGGTTCGCTCACACCTTGAACCCGCTCCGTCCCCATCAGAGTTGTAAAAAATTGCCGTATCATGTCCACCTCGTACGCCCTCCCCGCGCGGCAATTGACCTTTGGTCGCTCGAACGCGTCTTCGCAGCAGCAATATACCTTTCAGCAACAGCAGCAGCAGCAGCAACAACAGCTCCAGCAGCCCCAGCATGGCCTGGCCCTTCCCGGTGGCAGTTCATACCAGCAGCAGCCACAGACTTCGACCGCCAACCTGGCACTCCCGGGGCCCTCGCCATTGTCAAACTCTTTCACAGCTGCTCAGCAGCAGAAGCCCTCATCGCCGACAACGACGAACGCAGTAGCTGGTCCCTCGAGTCCACAGGCGTCGACNCCAGTGCCACAGACCCCNGCCCCTCTCACTCTCGANCANCAACACATCACCGCTGTCGANGGGATCGTCCCCACNCTCCAAAANATCGTCGCNACNGTCAACCTGGACTGCCGGCTGGACCTCAAGACGATNGCGCTGCATGCNAGGAATGCTGAATACAACCCCAAGGTTTGTAACCCAGTCATTCTCTAACGTCGAGGCATGCCGACTTTGTTCGCGTGCTTTTTCTAGCGTTTTGCCGCCGTGATCATGCGTATCCGAGANCCAAAGACNACCGCCCTTATNTTCGCATCCGGCAAGATGGTNGTGACTGGTGCAAAGTCGGAAGATGACTCGCGTCTGGCGTCGCGCAAGTANGCACGTATTGTGCAGAAGCTCGGCTTCGACGCAAAGTTTTCCGAGTTCAAGATCCAGAACATCGTTGGCAGTTGCGACGTCAAGTTCCCCATTCGGTTGGAGGGACTTGCATACAGCCACGGACAGTTNAGCAGCTACGAGCCTGAGGTGAGACACTTTCGCTTGTTTNCTTGTACAANGACTGACCGCCCTNGTANNTTTTCCCNGGGTTCTTANCTACCGCATGATNAAGCCCAAGGTTGTGCTGCTNATCTTTGTGTCGGGGAAGATCGTNTTGACGGGTGCCAAGGTCAGTACTCAACCTTCCCTTTGTCTTTCGCAGACACGGCACCACCTTGTACCTTCGGGCACATGAGGTTGGCTGCAATCGCCGTAGACCCTGGTGTCCGGCGATGTGTCTCGCATGTATCTGGCTCGAGTAATCAGTGGAAAGCATCCGCTGACACTCTGTTGCACGACCCTCAGGTCAGAGAAGAGATTTACACGGCCTTCAACACAATTTATACTGTGCTGTGCGAGTTCAGGAAGCCCTGATCGCGTCCCGACCTCTTTCCTCTTCTCTCCCTTTCCGGCTCTCGTTCGCCCACGAACCCCACCCGCCTCCATCGACCTCGCCGATGCGTTCCTCGGTTCCAAAGCCTTCGCGTCGTCGATGTGACGAGGTGGGATGGGTGCTAAAATGAATTGAACTTTGACCTGTCGGTGGTGCCGGGGTCGGCTGGCTACCCGCACCGCATTGGGGTTTTGGTCTTTTCTTTTCTCCGCGCAGTTGGGGTTTTATTTTTTTCCCCAAACATTCGCGTCTTCGCCGCTGTACACTTACCCTCCTCTCCCCACCCTTCTTCCCGGTTTCTCGTCGTCTTTTGTCCTGTCCATCATGCATTTTACCATCACCCAATTCATGGACAACACCTGCAACAAAACAATCGTCATTACAGTCTCACATAGCACGCACAACATCGCAATCATCCTTACAGTACACCTTGTATTCGATACAGTTGTTTTATTATTATCGTAAAGTTATAATGGGTCTTTCGAACTCTTTGCTTTGTCCATCGTTTCGCTTTCGAGCTGTCGATGTATGTCGTGTTTTCTCGAACCTTCCTCTGTACTGTACCATACTAGCAAACGTGATGGTCATTCTGTGGCAGTCTTGCAGATGTCGACCCAGTTGACGATCGGATGACGGAAGGTGAGGTGGGTGAGCTCAGCTTTTCATTTCGGTGATGCAATTTGTGCGGTTGTTGGATGGACCACCATGGCCATGCCATGTGAATTCGAGGATCCGATCTACCCTGCAGGTTTGCTTGGTGAGCTGGGATCAAGCGGGGAACTCGTTCCCGATTAGCATTTCATTCGAATAGAACGCCGACGGGCTTCGGGAACACCCTGGAATTCACGACTCGGGTTGCCCGGAATGACATGGGTGATAATATGCACGGTGCAGGGTTGTGCATGTCTGGCCTCGCCCTTGCCTGGTGGAAATGCGGGCCATCCAAATACAGTATTGGTAGCTTCGGGGAGGCGTTGGGTATCTGTGACGAAGGCTAGGCGATCCGTGATTGACGCCTTGTCTTAGCGCCCATCCGCTTCGACGATCGCCCGATCACAGTGACGGTGCAAAACAGCCATCAGGTCGCGCACCCTAGTACTAGGAGGCCGGGGGCTTTGGTGGTCACTATCACTTGGTATAAAAGGTGAACGGGCGTCCAAGCTACTGAAACAGGGATTCAGGGATGAATCAGGCCTAGGTGTCCACACCACTTGTGCTTCTACTTGACTTCGAAGCAGCGCGCGAAATGGGTTATTCCCCGACAGACCGCCGACGCATACAAGTGCATATGTGCATGTACTACTTGCGCAGAGAACCGTTCATTCTGCCCCGGTTCACTGGAACAGGTAGTGATAGAGATTCTGTTGCAGGGAACAGAGAAGAGGGAGAAGCTCATTGAGAAGCTAGATGCAACGCGGGTTGCGTACTAGTATCACGGCTCGTCCATCCTGCCGTCGGCGAAGGCACATGTGCGCGGTGATACTGATACAACACCTCTCAGACCTCATACACCAGGAGTCTATGGTACAGGGAAGTACGTACCCCGAGTTGCGATCGAACTTGAGAATCCAACAAGCATACTCTAGTTAGCACTAGTACTATTGATACAACTGGGTAATGGTAATGAGCGTGATCCTTCCTTCAGCTTCCTTCCTTTCCTTCTGAAACTTACATATGTTACTGTACAATCTACCACGCGAACGGAGAGAGATGTGTAGTAGTAGGGGTGTTGCCATATTAACGTACCAATCAGCGAGTGAAACGAAAGGTGTAATGGGAGAACCATGAATTGGGATTGTGTGTGGGCGCGAAAGACTAGTGTAGTGCAACCAACAGTGCTTCAAACCCGAGTCCTAATGCAATGAGCCGTGCAAGATCCAAGCCAAGTACTTAGCCATGTCAACAGTCGAGAGATCGGGCAAAAAGCCAAGCCTAGAACACCATGTTCTCGTCCCGAAATTTCTTTGGCAAGTTCTGTATACGTTCTCGTTCTTGTTCTTGGCTCGATGGGTAGGCTGAGCTAGTTCTTGACCGTGTCTTCTGCATTGGGATGGTGTGGCTCTGAACCGAGGAGATTTGCCAGTCCAAGACACCCTGCGAGGAAGCGCATACGATGTCCTTGTTCCACGCCGTGTGGTTGACCATTCGCTCGAGGATGTGTATCCGGGATATCGACTACCACGGCGAGGTGAGATAAGGCGCTTTCTGGTAGAGATTGATCACGCACCAACACGTATACAGCCGCCTGCAAGAAGACGTCCCGCGCATAACTGTTTCGGCAGATAAGCACAAGATAGGTGGTGATCCATATCGAGTAGAATGCGCCCGTTTCTACGAAGAGCGTCGCAGGGGAGTTGTACATGATTGCGGGAACTTTGCCCGCGACTTGGACGACCTTGTCACGGAGCGTGTAGAGGCGGACGAAGAGGGTGATCGAGACGACGATGTTGAAGGCGGACATGATTGCGACGTATGAAATGCTGTACCGAGGTAAGAGGGCAACCCAAGATGGGTCGTTTGGTTTGGACATGGCGAGGATGAAGGGTATTGAGAGAGCTGATCAAAGTCAGCCTTGAGGAATGGGGCTGGAGCAGAATAAGACGTACCGATACCGGTGAGATAAAGAAGAGCTGGCGGGGCAACGACATATAGCCGACGGTTCCATAGTTCGTATATTCGATACAGCTTCGGTTTGCACAGCTGAGTGGTGGCACCTTATGCATAACACAGTTCTGCTCACCATTAGCAAGTCGGCAAACCAAGGGATTGCGATGGAGCTTCGAGCGATGAGATGGGATCGAAATTGTCATATGGAAATAGCGCTCACCAAGCGAAGGTCATGACGCTCTGCCAATTATCGCTATTCCTCCAGAACCATTCCGTCGGGCCATATGCGAAGAATCTCTGGTCGATGAATTGCTGTTCTGCAGTTACGAACCGCCCGCTAACGGACACCGTGGCGAGGACGAAAACGACGAGGGCGTATGCGATCATACAATAAAACTTGGGTCCGCGCTTTGGCCTCAGGTAAAGCGACTGGCAAAGTTGGCAACACAACATTAACAGAGCACCTGCAAACAGTCAAAGTATTCGTGAGCGCTCAAGCGTATCTTGAATCAAGGATCGGCTCACCATAAGATATCGCTGTGAGGAGCAATCCATCAAAGCCCGCACGGTCTCTAGGTGGATCTGGGGACTGCTCTAGGGGAACGAGAACCGGCGCTGTCTCTGCAGACATGGCGTTGAGATGCCAGATCCGTCCAGCGCTCGCCGGTGAAGGGGAAACAAGGGGGAGGACGAGGGGCAGGAGGCTGCGGCCCCGGGAGCGACCACTAAGAAGCGAAAGGTAAAGCGCTATCCGTAGCCATCCACTCGGCCATATAAGTGTGCATACTTATAGAGAAGCACTGTTTTGACTCCTCCCATTCGCTGATGTCGGCGATTGGTAGTACTTCTCGGAGGTATAATGGGGCATTGTGCACATGTATCACGCCAGGAAAGCCTGTTCCCCAGACGTTCCGACCATCCCAGGGAATGATATCCATCACGCTGGCTATCAGACATGCGACAATTGGGAAACGAAGAGAGCTTACCCCTGGGTGAGCTGGTTTCATGGCGGACCCTTGAGGGAGCCGGACATCAGACGAGGGCGTTGTGTATGTCGGGGAGGAAGATGAAGAACTGGAAGAACGAGAGGCATCATCGNAGCCTCGGCTGATAATTACGAGTTGGCGCCCACTGTGCCTNGCAAGGAGGGTGCAAACGGTTTGTGGAAGTGTAAATGTGTTGATAGATCGTCGGGGAAGGCTGTGACGATTTCCAATNTCGGCATCCACAAACTGACGTGTCTTTAGATGATGTTTTGGTCTCGTTCGTTGTGCTAGGTGATNTAGTCAACGCCCCCTCGCATTGCCGGCGCCNGCCTTGAGNACAAGGGTTGGNGAGCGAACTGGACGGGAAGAAGTTNGCACAGCNNCGGGCTTCAAGCGCCCGTTCCTCGATCAAAAGTTCGTAAGCGACGCCATCGGCGAATGCCACATTTGACTGCACCTCGGTTAGATCTGTACCACGACGATGCACACAACGCTGGGGAGCCCAAACTTCCTCTATCGCGCTATATTTTNCTNGCTCTACATCGAATGTCAGCCTCGAGGGGCACTTAGCACTGCCAGGTCTCAGACCAGGGCTAAATTGATTGCAGCACTTTCTTGTCTCCGACAGCGCCCTGGATGATTACTCCTCACCTATAAGGCTTTCTGGGATCTCTTCATGCTGAACATTACATTCAACTTCCTGTCGGCGATGCTTGCTCTGGACGCGGTNCCTGCAGCTTACAAACCTACTCCAGACGGCCCACNAAGGCACCGTACGTCCGCGAATCTCGACCCGGCTGGANTTGGCAGCTTGCTTCTGGTGGGCCCACATAGCATCAGCTTTCTCCCCAAAGTTGCAGATATGTCGGATCCTGCTTGCCATGTCGAGCCATATTACCCTACACCAATTGGGTTTCAAGANTTCCCCCCTTATGACGAAAAGATCGCGACAGTTTTCCGGTACAGGCAACAGCGTTCTGTCAATCTGGGTTCCTGGTCAGCACGATAATCACGCATCCTTCATTCCGCAATTGCTAATATTATACCAGGTTTGTTCATGAGAACTGGATGACCCCGTCTGTGTTCAACTGTGCGGCAGGGGAAGGCATTTCGGAAATAGACATCGCATACGGCTGGGGATCCAAGGAGAATGCTCGCTTTGTTCTTGAACGGCATTGGGACACATTCATTGCGGAGAATGACTTTCAATTCCTGTCAACACTTGGGATCAACACAGTTCGCCTACCGATTGGGTACTGGAATCTAGGACCAGACTTCTGCAAGGATACTCCGTTTGCAGATGCGTCTGACGTGTACCAGAACTCCTGGAGTCGAGTCGTTCGAGCGATCAATATGGCTGGGAAATATGGGATAGGTGTCTTGGTCGACCTGCACGGCGCTGTCGGNAGCCAGAATGGGCAAGATCATTCGGGAATCTCGGATGGACAAACCAACCTCTTCTCTGATGCTGGAAACCAGGATAAAACCATCAATGTGTTGACGTATCTGACGAAGCAACTCCTGCATGTCAATAATATCGTTGGTATCGAGATCTTGAACGAGCCAAAATACGGCGATGAATTAGAAGGGTTCTGTGAGTGTCCTCATCCTTGGTCGCTTGATTTTGNTGACACAAACTATGTCAGATNACCGGGCTATCGACGCGATGAGGGNAGTCGACCCTGATGCAGCCAGGTTCCCGCTGTACCTCCACAATGGTTTTGATATGGATCGCTTTTCCCAATACCTTTCCGAGCGTAAGGATTTCACCGTTCAGGACCACCATTCCTACTTCGTGTATACCGACATNGATCGAGGTNTGAGCGCAGTGGANCANGTCAAGAACATTGCAGACGTNGTCTCGTCCTCCATNCACAGGGCCTCTGACTTGGTCCGCCGAAACATGATNATCGGGGAGTTNTCTTGNGCGTTGACGCCTGACAGCATGGCGAAGAGCTCAGAGACGGATGGTCGGGCNGCGCGNANAGATTTTTGCGGTGGTCAAGCAGACACCTACGCAGATCGGACAGCNGGATGGCANTTCTGGGGTCAGTTGAGNAAAACTATACCTTCGGATGTACTAACCGACATANCCCTCNCCAGGATATATGAAGGAAGATTGCGACCANGATCCTGGCTGGTGCTTCAAATCNGCCANNTCNACCGTCCTTCCCGCGAGCTTNGGNCCCCAGNTTCGAAGGGCAAGCAAAGCATGGGCNAACTCCTCGCATTCNACCTCGAGCCACGTNCAGGANATCGATCCTCCATTCCTTGCNATGGTCGANCTCCCGATGGTATGCATACGNTATCACTNCCTTGCCTTTACCATTACCTTCACGCTCACCTCAGTNCTACAGCATCGTCGAGANGGANGTGGNGNCGAGGNCTCCGACGCNGANAGTCATGGCTACAACGATGGAAAGCTCACAGCTCAGGTNTTTGCNTCCCATAGCGAGTCTAAACTCGGCTTTATCGACCAGTACATCTTGGAGTCAATCCAGAACCTCATTGGCATTGGCGCCCTCTTGCCTGGATCAGAAGGCCAGTANATCGGCGGGTTNTGGCNTGGTCTTTATGACCCNTAAGTTNGTTGTAAACCTGAACTTTGAATACTTACNAATATTTACATCGGATTGCTTGGACTCGACACACAACATCAGTCTCGGGCGGCTATTTTGGTTCAAATCGGGGAAGTGATTGATCCNGAGGTGTGAGCCGCTCTTCTNACAACGGCCATGTCNTTGGCGACCTGGATGCATGGCGGCTATCGTTTGGCCCTCACCCTGTTGACGGATCCAAAGCACTTCTGGAANCTCGCTACTCTTGTCATTGTTGGAGATGCAATCCTTACNGAACTCATCATAACCTTCATCCCGTGTGAGTGCAACGTGTTCAGTGCTCGGCATGCGTTAANCGNCGTGCAGACACGGAGATCGACTGGGCAACCTANATGGNNCAGACAGAGCTCTATCTTAAGGGACAGCATGATTACTCTAAGATAGCAGGCCCAACGGGACCTCTCGTGTGCGTCGGCTTGCTTCTACGAGCGCTCAACACGTCCCGACAATAATCGCATCAATAGATACCCGGCAGGTCATGTTCGAATTCATGAAATCCTCTATGCCCTGACAGACGGTGGCAAAAACATGAGAGTGGCTCAGCACATCTATGGAGCCCTGTATATTGCGACTCTGGCCTTGACATGCGCAATATACTGGAAAGCACGCGCCGTCCCTAACTGGCTCCTGTTGCTTCTGCCACTCAGCAAGCGGCTTCACTCAATCTATGCTCTCCGGATGTTCAACGACTGTTGGGCCGTGTTCATCAGTCAGCTGGCGATCTTAGCCTGTCAATACGGGTACAGTGATACGGCATGGCTTGTCTTCAGGTTAAAAGTGCACTTCCAAACCAATGAACATCAGCTGATCCTGTTCCTCCAGTGCCGCAGTATCAGTCAAGATGAGCGTGCTGCTGTACCTCCCGGGCCTGCTCCTTATCTCCTTCAAAAGAAGAGGCCCTGCATCCACGTTTCTTTCCGCCATCAAGATGGCAGCAACCCAAGTTATTTTCGCCACTCCCTTCTTGAGGGAAAACCCTGGGCATATGCGCGCGGCGCCTTCGACCTCGGCCGGGTCTTCCTATATAAGTGGACTGTCAACTGGAGGTTCCTGGATGAGCAGACCTTCCTTGACCGGCGATGGGCCTTGGGCTTGATGATTGGGCATATCACCGTCCTCGCAGCGTTTGGCTGGTTCCAATGGTGCCTGCCAGATGGGGGAGCGTGGGTTGTCCTTTCCAGGGGTTGGAAGCGTCCTCTACTCTCAGCTGGCTTGGCTCCTGTTACACCGGATTGTTTGTGACTTGCTTCTTCCCTTGTCGTTGATACTAACTCTTGTGATAGATGTGGCGACGGTACTGTTTACATCGAACTTGATTGGTATCCTGTTCGCCCGCTCTCTCCACTATCAGTTTTACTCGTGGTATGCCCAACAGCTCCCATTTCTGGCGTGGAGGACGAAATATCCCGTGTTGGTCCGGTATGTATTTCCTCAACCTGAGAGTTTGCGAAGTTCTGAAATCCTCGCACAGCTTGATGATAATCGCTGGCATAGAGTACGCTTGGAACGTTTTCCCCTCTACAACCCTTTCCTCTTCCATTTTGCTGTTGGGAAACGTCTCCCTCTTGTTGGGAATATGGTTTGGGTATCCATCCGGGAGGGATGTCGTGGTTCGGCGGCCAAGGCCTTAGCTTCGCCTGGCCAGCAGTGCAGAACCCATAATCCGCAGAGAAGATCTTACCGAAATAGACACCTCAGTCGCAAAAGCATATTTGGCGTACCAAGCACGGAAGCCGATTCTGCCACAAGTCGATGCTGAAGGACCGACCCTAGTTCTCGAGATCGTGATGCTTCAGTTTTGAACGGGAATAGTTAAATTTGAGAGTCGATGGGATACAAAGTGTTTCATTCTAAACCGTCCTCTCCGGCTCTCAGGATAGACTAATCTAGCGATGAATTCCGGGTCGTTACAGGGAGTTGATGATCGCGGTGTAGGCCGCCTTGGGTTGATAGTTGTTGTTGAAAAGCAGGGGTGAACTGCTGGCCCTCCAGGAGTTCTGTGATCCATTATCATCAGTTCACCGCTATTCCGAAACAGGGAGGTGTACTTACTGCATCGCTGACACCCCAGACAGTAATTCCTACACACTTAGAAATGCTAAGGCAGGCGTTGACAACAGCGGTGTAATCATTCGCTGAAGCGCCGACAATGTCGAGTTCGGTAACTGCGACCTCCTTGACGTTAGCGGCTGCGAGAGCAGTCAAAGCAGCCTTGGCTGAAGAGCCCTGGCCAGATTGTAAGTGGGCTTGTGAACCGATACCGTCGATGGTGCCGGGGTTGGCAGAGTTGACCCTGTTCACCAGGCTGACCAGACCGTTCAGCTTGGAGTTGACTGAGTCGAGGTTGTAGTCGTTGATGTACAGGCTGGATACGGGCTTCGTGAGCGGGCATTTTTAGGACGTAGAAGTCTGGTACTTACACTGCATTCGGGTCAGCCTTGCGTGCAGCCTGGAAGGCAATCGTTACGAAGGACTCTCCCAAGACACGGCCAAAGACACTCTGACGGAGGGATCCGTTCTCTTCGAAGATCTCACTATGCGGGGATTAGAGTGTGTTATTTGCATGAACACGTATCTAAAGGACTTACTTGCAGACGTCCCACTAAACGAAGGAACGAATTCATCATCAATCGTGGACTAGAGGTGAGCGAATGAGGGACCTACGTGCAGCAGCTTCCCTGCGTAACGTCCCGCGACGCTCGCAATGTGATTTTGGATGACAGTGGTCTAGAGTATAGGAGTCCGGTCATCAATAGAATTCATGGATGTGCAGGACCCTAACTACTGACCAAGGTGTTCTTATCGTTGATGGCGCTCACCCAGCTGGGGAGCTGAGAGTGCCAAACTGCACGCGTTTTAGCTTTGAATAGAACTGCGTCGATATAGACACGTTGAAGACCGACCGAGAGTATGACCACGGATGAGCTTTCCATTGGTGGTTGCCCAGTTGACGAGTGTGTCCGCATTGCCCCAGTTGAAACTGCCTCGAGAGGCTGGAAGAAATACTCAGTGATGGGCGGGCATTACAAGATGCACAACTGTGCTACTGACGTTCGATGGATTCCCACTGTTGAAAGGGATATCAGACATCCAGAAATCCTGGGGGGAGAACTATTGGTTGCCTCACCTTCATAGAGTTCTCGGGGGTGACAGCTCCAAAGTCGCTCTTCAGGATGTTGACATTTGCCGCGATGTTCAAGGTGTTGGGATCGGCGCAGGCACCCTAAAAGTCTCTAGAATTGGTAAACTCTTTCACAGAGACTGTGGTAGATACATACGAAATACTTCTTGCCGTGCTGGACGAACTTGTTGTTAAGACCCGATCCTGTTGCAGTGGGAGTTCCAGGATTGTTCGTTGTCGTCGTGGGAGGAGGTACGACAGTGGTAGGAGTGCTGGTAGGAGCGGGCGCGCCAGTATTTCCGCCACCGGGGATACATCTAACCATCCAGAACTTGGTCAACGCGCGCCTTAGAGAGTCGAGCTTTTGCTTACTGGAAGTAGTAGTCATTGAGCTTGGTGCAAGTGGTTCCAGCGTCGCAGGTAGTCTAGATGAACGTGGACGACGCGCTTTGAGTGTTCCCGAACACGTCCGGCAGAGTAGCACTTACGCTACCGCTGTAGCCAATACCTCCGCCTGAAAGACAAAGAGACGGGTTAGGCATGCCATAAGTGCCGGTAAATAAAGCTCTTACATTGTCCCCATACCGCAACAGCAGTAGCGGAATGAGCGGCAATAGCAAGGGTGACGAAGGCAAGGAGCTTTGACATGGTTCCCTACAGATCCCAGGTAATTGAAGAGGGGTGGAAGACTGCGCTGAATCCGCATCTCTTTTATACCCGTGCCTCATACCATACGCATGCTAGCCTGGATCGCACGGAGAAATGAGCAACGCGTCACACTAGCCTATCGCGTTGGAATTGTACTCACAGGAAAAACTCGACCAGGGGTTTCGGATGAATCTCGCGTTCCTCGGCGCTTGTTAGAACTGGGAGGTTGAGATTTCCAGTCTAAAAATGGCATCTCCTGACGTCTATGTGGGAGAGCAGTGGTTCGCGTGGCGAAATAGGCATGCGAATGCGTTACATCCGTGAAAGAAGATGGCGGGAGCCCGCAGCGATCCTCGCGAAACCAGAGGTCCCGTGGTCATTTCAAAACAGTATGCAGTCCTACCGACCTTCTTCTCATGTCTGATTTACGGGACCATTCATCGGAGCAACCTTTCGGAAACCATTGTTGAAGAGCATTTCGAAGCGTAGCATTTCATATAGGAAAACGAGGTACAACGGGCAGCCGTCTGTATTTCCCCGGCCGGTGCGCATTTTCCGCACCTCCCCGATGCTTTCCGAGAAACGAGTTTGACCCTTAGAGGATTCCAATGATAGAGGTGTACGCTGCCTTCGGCCTGTAGCTTCCATCGAAGAGCAGGGGGCTGGTGTTGGACCTCCAGGAGTTCTATCATCCCAAACATCAGCCACGACAGTAGTATGAAACCATCACGACTCACCGTGTCGCTGACACCCCAGACGGTGATACCAACACACTTGGGGGTGTTGAGGCAGGCGCGGACGACGGCGGTGTAGTCAGCAGCGGGTGCACCAGCGATGTCGAGCTCTGTGATTGCGACTTCCTTGACATTGGCAGCAGCCAATGCAGTCAAGGCAGCTTGAGCACTGTTGCCTTGACCACCCTGGAGGTGGGCCTGAGTACCAATACCGTCAATGGTGTTGGGGGTGGCCTGGTTGACACGGTTGACGAGAGCAACCAAGCCGTTGAGCTTAGCGTTGACGGAGTCGAGGTTGTAATCGTTGATGTAGAGGCTAATCAGAAGTTGAGTACTAAATGCATTCTTGAATGGCTGTCAAGACTCACACTGCCTTGGGGTCTGCCTTGCGGGCGGCCTGGAAGGCAATGGTGACGAAGGACTCTCCCAAGACACGACCGAAGACACTCTGTCGGAGGTTTCCGTTCTCCTCGAAGATTTCGCTATGCGAGGATGAGTGAAAAGCATACTAAAACGCAGAGTAAGGGTACCCACTTGCAAACATCCCACTGTCAATCATGTCTAGTGAGTGCCTAAACTTGGACTACAAAGGCAACGACTTACAGCTGTTAAAGATCGTCAGTTTAACTTTGAACTAGTGAGGATAGTCGAACGCACCATAGAGCTTGCCGGCGAACCTGCCAGCAACGTTTGAGATGTGATTTTCAATGACTTGAGTCTAGGACATAGTCAGCGCTGAACTCAGCTAAATTTCAAAACGTGCTGACAAGGGTGTTCCTGTCGTTGATGTTGCTGACCCATCCAGGAAGCTGCGAGTGCCAAACTGGACATTGTAGGTTAGGCTTCTGCTCGCAAAAACATGTGACAGGAAGTCCCCACCAAGAGTGTGGCCACGAAGGAGCTTTCCGTTGGAGACAGCCCAGTTGACGAGCTGGTCGGAATTGCCAAAGTTGAAGGTTCCCCTGTTGGCTATGATGCATGTTTAAGGAATTCTCGAGGAGCAAGAGTGCGGAAATGAGCTCTTACGTTCCGTTTGATCCCACTGGACCCGAAGATGTCAGATAGCGGTGCAGGAACAAGAAAGGAAACAACATGCCTTCATGGAGTTCTCGGGAGTGAGAGCACCGAAATCACTCTTGAGGACATTGACGTTGTCTGGGGTCGTAGTTGAACACCAGACAAGAGATCTAAGCACAGATCGACGTACTGGCGATGTTGAGGGTATTAGGGTCCGCGCAGGTACCGAAGTAGAGCTTTCCTGGGTGGGACGCGAACTTTTGCTGGAGACCCCCAGCGCTGGCAGACGGTTGAGG
>JANDKE010001590.1:0-13593 GCA_027627275.1 Coprinellus aureogranulatus | reverse complement strand
ACACCGATTCGGACGAATTTCTTCAGCGCGACATCTGCGTAGTGACCGCCACGGGTACATCTAGTCCGTCCTCCCGCTCGGGTGAGGGGTTAAGATGAACCGAACGTCACCACTCTTACAGCGGCCAGAGATCCATTTTCATCGTGGTGCGCTTTGACGTTGATCCGTCACAACGAGCAGCATGGATCGCGAGGGGCAGCCACCGTCGCCCGGCCCTACCTCCTGCTCTTCCCCGTCTTCCTCCTTACCCTCACACATCCCTGTTTCAGATTCAGACTTCATGCTACCCAACAACGTCCATCAGCAAGACTGGGTAGCCCTCGATCGCAAGAGGCAGTTAATCAAGGATCGAACACCTCCTTTCGTGAGTGTTTCTTCCCAAGGCTGACAACGACTCTAAAATTTACTCCGCAGGTTTTCTTCAATAAAACAGTCAGGGCACTACTCATCCCTTGCAAGGCCAACCTCTGTTCGTCCCGGTGCCCGTCAAGAAGGGGCATGAATGGACCGCCACTTGCCACGACTGCGCCAATCATGTGTGGGTTCCCTTCTGCGGCGACGGTCGAGCCTCAACAACCTTCAACACAGACGTTGGGGAAATTCACTTCGAGAGGCCCATCCTCAGAGGCGGACGCCTAGACTACATCACTTGTGTCTTTGTTTATGTCCCACAGGTGAGCCTCATCCTTTCCTAATGTCCACCGCCACTCAACCACCCCAGCATGTCGCTCTCCAGAGACTCTTGCCGATAAATGAGATCCTGGGTGTCCCAAATTTCCGCGGAAATGTTCTGGCGATCCAAGTTACCCGCTCCGCCAAGGTGGTGATCGACTTCCCCCTCCAAGACGACGATCTCGTTCACGCCTATGCTCGGATGGCGTTCCTCGCCCTTGTAACGTAGTCTGCTTCTGCCTCGCTTGTTTGTACTCTAGCGTTCCCCAGACTGCTAGACGTTAGCGTACATCGCACTACCTTATATATCGCCTAATATTTAAATGAGGAGCTGTTCAAGAAAAATAGGCGCTCGTCGTGGTCCCGCCATCCCCTTGGGGAACGTATGATCGTGGTGCGGGGGTGGCACCGAACAAAATATAAGTCGGTCCGAGCCAGGGCGACGGCATCCAGGGCCTTCTAAATTCTACCCCCTATGCCCCAAATTTTATACCACATCTGCGCATCCAGTACTTCGCCCACTCAACCCGCATGTCACCTCAAGATTCCAGTTTTCGCTGCGTCCTCCCGTACCTCACCTGGTCGTGCGTGGCGTCAGACACCTTGGCCAGCCAATTGCCTCCGGATGATCATTTCCTGGTGAGCGTGGAACTCTGTGGGCATGTGAGATATCTTACGTTTGTTGATACGTTGAACCCGCCAGCCGTTCACCAACTGCATCGACCTCTTGCAACAACACCCGGAGAAGTATCCACAATGGGGGGTGTACAAGGTCCAGGATGTCATCCTCGACCATGACTCTCTTCACATGCCAAAGGGACGGGTGCATCGCCTAAGCGACGACAAGCTGAACGTACACTTCCTCAATGGGATTGTTATGTACGCCTCGTGTCTCCTCCTCTTCGACAAGCTCGTACACATTCGAGTCAAAGACGGCGTTCGACGCGACGTCCTTCTACACCCCAAGCAGGATGGATGGATCGGTTGGAATCCTGTGAGCGGTCGCCCCTCCTCCACCTACCTCTGTGACTGACCGCTTCCTGGAACCTCTATAGTACATCATGGCTCTGGACGATGTTGGGCGCTGCGTTTCCGACTTCTTACGCAATACTCGCTCGCTGGAGGCTTTTACCCAACGTCCGCAGTTGGACAACGGAAACCTCGACTGTTCGGTAAGACTGGCCGACGAGATTACCGCCACCTCGCGCTCTCGGAACGCTTTGACCTCGATCAAGAACCTGGCAACAGTGAGCTTTGCCATTTCTGTCATGAACAAGGTGCGTTCGTCGGAACCAGGAAGAACCAACACATTGGACTCACAACTCCTCAGGGCTTTCTACAAGTGCCTGACAAGGTGACGGAGATGACCTCGAATCTCCTTCGCGAAAACTGTGACAGGCTCGCCACGCTTATCAATCAGAAGAAGGCGCTGGGCGTACGACGCGCCTTATTACTCGCAATCTTTATATCGCCACTCACCGTTATCTTGAATCTGGATCTGACGAAGGAAACCTTTTGTCTGGAAGAGCTGTTCTTGGTGAGCGTTAAATGATCTGGATACGTTTGGTCTTCGCTGACAAGCCTCGACAGAACATGAAACGGTTCGGGAACATGAGGCCCTCCGACTTGCAGTCACTAGAGGACGACCTATGGCGAATAATCTTCGCCGTCGCACAAGGTTTACGGTCGGCATCCCAAGGAATCCGGGATTTGCACTCTCTCTGGAAGGATCGAGAGACAGTGCGGGACTTGTCAAGGGCGGCGAGCACTTTCTTCCGCCGAAGTACGTTAATACCCTCCATCTCTGCATATCGCGACTGACTATACATGTATCTCTTGTAGATGTGGAGATTGCTCACAGCCCTGGGATGTCGCCTTGGGGAGCCAAACCTGCGATGCCCTACCCTGCCGACTGGCCTCTCCCACCTGCGGCGGTCAACGCCATCGCAGACGCCAAGGAACTGGAAGAGATCGAACATCCTTGGCCACCGCACCACCCAATGCCACTCAGGAACCGAACGACGATGGCGGTAGACCTGCCGCCTCCCCAGCTTCGAAAAAGAAGGCGCCCAAGAAGAAACCATCTCCCCCCTCGGACACAACTCAGGCTGGGGAGGGTCCTGAAAAAAGTCCCAGGCCTAAACGGCCTGCGAAAGGGAAACAAGTTCGCTCATCTTCTACTATTCCAACAACGGACGATGAGGAGGATGCCAGCGAGGATTCTGATTTTGAATTGCTAGATGTCGGAGCGTTATCCACACTGCACCCTGAGCAACTACAGCAATTGCAGGACGAATTGGCCGTAAAGTTGGAGGACTGCAACGTGAGTGGCGTCTCTCCCTTGACGTTGCCTTGCCCATGGACTGACCCCTCCAGTCGTTTTTGTCCTCGGTCGCGGTCCCCCACGTGGATGTCGAAGCGCTGGCCCTCGACGAGGAGAACTCAGTAAGTTTTTGAACCTCATCGGGTCGATGATTCCTGAAACGGGTTTCAACAGGTCTATTCCGACTCCGTCGAAAGGGAGTTCACTGCGGTCGATTCTTTGGGCGTTTTGCAAGCCGTTCAGCCTTGGATCATGGTTCGTGCATCCAGCCACCCGTTTCAGTCGACAGACATTGAACACTTGAGCACAGTTGGAGGAGGATTATGAGATAGTGTGTGATATGTACGGCTTCAGTCTGTCAGGGACATCCACCGTCAATCGCGTCGGGGAGGCAGAAGACGCCATCGTCACTTGCAAGGACCACAAGGTGTTAGCCAACTCAAGCCCATCCTTCATACAGGATCTCTTCAAGAGGACTTCCATCGTTGTGTCCAACACTCCGGGATCTCTAGGGTCCTTTGACGCCGAGTACATGGGGGATTTCCAAGATCTGCAGAGTCTGGTGACGGTGACTGGTGCGTGTGATACTATTTGCGCATCCAATGGTGCATCTGACTGTGAGCACAGACATGTCCGTGCCTGCGTCCGCGGGACGCTTGCGAAGAGCGAGACTTGGGGACGTACTGACCATTCCTCACATCGCCCTTCAGTGTCGGAAGGCCCTTGTAACGGAAGCGTTAACCGACTACCATTCTTCGGTATTACCCGGACCTTTGGCCTCCGACGAGTTCGCTGTAAGGCGAACGAGGCGGGAACACGGTTCTGCAGAAGCGATCCCAGGTCCTCGGGTTCGATTTGCGAGAGCTATGACAAAAGGCTCTATGTGGCGTGCACAAGAGGGTAACCTTGGGAATGCAACATACATACGGGTGGAATGTGGCTCCCTACTGTGCATACTGATGAAACCCAAGGACTCGTCCAAGAGCTTCTCGATCCACAACCATCTCCACGACCATGATGCAAGAGCTATCGCCAAGATGTCCGGGGAATGCAATGTGGCCATGGTGCTGTTGGGGCCGGGAGACACCATGTGGGTATGACCCTCCGATGTTTGTAAATTCGAGTCTGACACCCAGGCATGTTGTCCAGCTTCATCCAACCAAACACTTTCGACTTGATGATCACGCTGGAAGACGCCATTGTGCGAGGGGGGTTCTTCCTGGCCACCTGCCAGCTGCACGCCTCGGTTTTAGGCAATATACACACCTTCTTTCATCGAGACAGGTTTCGTGTGCAAGCGGATTCCGCATTGCAGTCGCGCCTTAATTCTATCGCTGCGTTCTTCTATAGGTCCTTGGTAGAGACTGGTAGAGAAGGATTGAGTGAGGGTAGGTCCTCACTTGTGCACACCTTCTTGCAGTACGATCTGATCCAATCGTAGGAGAAAAAGCTCACATAGTTGACTACACGATGGTCGACAGTTTGAAGAGCCTTCTAATCTTCGCCTGCGGGATCGAACTCCAAAACGCAACATCCCATCAAACGTATATGTCTACCGGTGATCACGGTCTGTTGCAGGCTCTTCGACAACGGCAGATCTCACGATCCACTGCTCTGGAATCCTTTGATTTGTCTGCAATGACCTGCAAGGACCGTATCGAAGCAACTTTCGCGAAGGGAAGGATGGTGGAGGTGGTCAGGGCGGTGTTTAGGTCAATCATTATACAGGACATCCACGGGAACATCCAAGAAGGCTGGGATTTCCTGTATCTTCCCATGCTGGCGTGGATGATTTCCAGCTTGAAGAAGTACTATCGACTAGCAACGGCCCAGGAGTATCTCGGTGGCGCAACACCTCCAGCTGCATCGCTATTCCTACGCCAACTTGATTGGTGCGCACGCCGTTGGGATGCTTTGAAGACCTTGGTGCGCACGTATGATTCCGAACCCTCCTTGAACATGGACAGCATTATCCGCCCATGGCCCGAGTTCACTGTCCGGTCCTTGACCTCTGCCACAACAGCAAACGGTACGTGATCTGCACCTCGCCTCATGCGCACGATAGAAAGAGTGACACAGTTCCAGTGTCGTTGCCTACGCTACAGGTCTTCCGCTCAGGCATATCGTGGGGCGATCATCTCTTTCTGCGGGCGTGCACGAACTTCAGGATTCAACTCTCTTGTGTTCCAGCAGGTGTTCCTGAAACAGTTGGATTGAAACGCAAGCGGTGGCCACCCCGGACGAGGACGAAGATTGCTCACCACGGAAAAGGAGAGCCCGCCGTAGTACCCTTTTTTCCGAAGATGAAAATGAGGTCGAATGTGAAGGTGACATTACTGAATAGGAGCCAACTTATAACTTTGACTACAGGTTGTCACTTACACAAAATAGTTACATAGATATTGGTTACAGTTACAGGCAATTTAAGCCGGGGATGGGTCGCAGTTTCGCGGAGCGCCGGTCAGCCTGGCCTGCTCCCAAGCCAGGGTGGTTCGTCCGTCCAAATGCTGCAACCTCTCGATGTCCACCCTTAGCTCCTCCGACGGGTGGGTGGTCAGAAGTCGGCGATCAATGGGTCTCAAGAGTCTTATAGAATCACGACCACGTCCACGGGACAGGGCCACATAGGCGTTGAACGGAGAAATGGCGCTGTCCTTGGCGTTGGGCACGGTAAGGTCGATTATCACCTTCTCGATTGTTTGGCCTTGCGACTTGTAGTCCGTGAATGCATAGGCCCCGGTGATGGCATACTGAGTCCTTTTAACTCTGATCTTAGGAGTATTCTTGAGTGATTTGTCCTGCCTGACCTCGAAGGTTGTTGTAGAGGGGGTGAGAGGTATGACACCATCCGGGACACCGGGGAACCTGGCTGCCGCGGGTTCGTCTGGTCTGAAGAAAATCACAGTTGGGAGACGTGATAGCAGAAGTGTTCCATCATCTTGTTCGTTCACCTCACCCTCTTCCGGGTCTAGCCAAAAGTCCTCTATGACTCCCCTCGTCCCGTTGGCGACGTCAGCCTCAGTGGCGACATTTATGAGAACCATTATCTTCATACCCTTGGCAATCTCGATGCGACTCGGAAGTCTACCGGTGTTCTTCGTCGACATACCCGCAATGGAGATACGATAGTCCAACCTCGGCTTGACGCCCGTCATGGAGTCGACATCCTGGGCCTGGATGACATAGCGACGCAGCCCGTTGTCATGGCAAAACTTTCGCAACGCAGCGCTGTTCCACTCTTCGCGAAGACTGTGCCGAGGGGTTATAAGAAGCGCCTGGGACCACTCCGGATCGTTGAAGTTTGGTAGTGTACACCGGGGATCGAGAACGGAGAGCTTGTTAACCTCGTCCACGTCCTCCTCGGTGCACTCGCCGACTCGACTACGGTTGAGGATGTCTGTCCAGCCAGAGTCGCGACTTCTGTTCTGCTTCGTCAGGATCACGACTGTAGCAAATTGGAGGTATATCGACCTGCCCAAGGCAGCTCTTTCCCGTTGGGATCAGCCTCTTGATACAGCGCCTCGCCACAGTTGGCCACCGGAGGAAACTGATGCAGGTCTCCGAGGAGAACGATGTGCAACCCTCCAAAGGGAAGTGTAGAGTTGCTCGCAGTCGCCGCGTCCTGGCCCATGACAGTTTGGCAGACTTGGGATACATTGCACAGCAACGACTTCGTCATCATGGACATCTCGTCGATAAAGATTATGCGTTTCCCGGAGATGTTCTTCGTCCTCCTTTTCTTGATAGCGTCGCTTGACGTTGTGACCCAGTCACGCCCCCTTATATTAATCGGTATGCCAAAGTAACTGTGCACGGTAGAGCCGCCTATGGGGCTGGCGGCAATACCTGATGTCGCGGTCTTCCCGAGTAGCTGCTCCGCTCTCATGTTCTTCAAGGTCTGAGTGATGGCTTGGATGAGCAGTGTCTTCCCGGTGCCCCCCTGACCTTGAACGACCATGAGTAACTGTCGTTGCGGTATACCTGCGTGAACACTACGTCAATCCCACATTCCTAACAAGGTTTTCCATAGAACTTGCCTTTCATGTCATTTTCCACGCAACCCACGATGATATCGTGAGCTCGCCGCTGTTCCTCGTTCAGTATGGCCTTCAAACTTCCGTCGGTATTGTCTGCGACTTTGTCGACGAGTTCCGTGACACGGCCATCTGTACTGGGAGGACCTGCTTTCACTGTGGTGGCCGCTAACACTGCCGCCGTATCTCTGACATCTACAGGAGCCGTAAGCCTCCCGTCCAGTTGGCGGGTCATAGCCTTCAACTGCGTCTCCCACTCCTTAATGGTGGGGAGCATATCAGGGACCGAACATCGTGCGATTGGCTCTAACGATGTATCGTGAGTCTCTGGCATGTTGATCCCTGCAAGCTGGGCGACCATCATGGCGGAGTTCAGGAATTCCCGCTCCCGCCCTGTGTGCTTGTGCTGCCGTGCAAGGTCTACATCCTCCTCCGTTAGACCCGCGACTGGATTGATCTCGTGAGGCAGGACAATGTCGAACTGTTGACGGAGATCTTCGTCCACTGGGGTCGTGTAAGTCATGCTGTTCTGCGACTCGGTTTCGTCTGCTTTGGCTTGGTCCGCACAATCGTAATAGTTTTGAATGTTCTCCACGACCGTCTTCATCCAGGGTGCTGCAGATCGCATCATGGCTTGAAAAGCTTGGTAAAAAGTGTCCTCTTCCGCCTTAAGGTCGGCGAGTGTCCTCCATGGTTTGAGGAGAAGTAACATTGAAGCGCAATAAAGCTCGTGCGTAGCCGGGTCATTAGCTCGAGGAAACCATCTTCCGATGTATCGAGGAAGAGTTTCATGGTTGGCTGCACGGCGTATTCGACATCGTTTGGCGTTACCGAAGGAAGGGAGGTAGGGTATCCTTTCATGCCTCGGCCTCGAACGCCGGGGCGCAACATCGGCATTTGGTTCCTGTTCAGTCACGTCCTTGGGTTCCGTGTACAGGGCGTCGTAGGTATCCAGGAAGACTTTCAGATAGCATTCGTTCACTAGCGCATCCCCTCGACAGGCGTACTCCTTCAGCTGGTCTCGCAGTTCCAGACTTTCCCCAGCAAAGTGCAGCGAGAAGGTCTCAGTTTCCTCCTGGGCGGGCTATAAGCTTGTCAGCCTCGAAGACGATACCCTAACAGACCATAACCCACCGAGGGAGCACCTGTCGCCTTATCAAGGTGCCGGTCGCTGCGCGTGGGTTGTGAGTTACAGTACATGATGCGAAGATAGTGCCTCCTGACCTTTGGGTTTTCAAACCAGGGTAACTTTTCAGAAGGAATCGGTATGCCTTGTCCCAATAAATATTGGCATAGTAGTGGGACTCATACCGATCCCCCCACTTCATCACATAGCTCATCACCTCGGGGGCGCTAAACTCTCGATCTCTCGAAAGGCTGTTGGCACAGCGCTGGAGAAGGCGTTTGTTCGACTCGACGTAAGACGGGTTCACTCTTTCCTCTTTTTCGAAGAATGCGAAACGGCGGGCAAGAAGTGCCGATGAGTTGGCAGTGTGCTGTTGCTTTTTCGAGGCATAGTTTGTGATGTACCACGATATCGTCCGTGTAGCGGACCCTTGCAGTAGGATCTTGATATCATGATTGCAGGTCAGCGTCTTCAGGAATGTCGGATTGAAGTTGTTGACATAACCCGATATTCGCCTGGGGCCCCAGTGCCCCGCTTCAGACACCCAGGCGTCCTTGGCTAACGTCCAAGGTGCGCCTCGCTTGCATATCACGGCCCCACGCTTGAACACTCTACATACACCGTCCTTGCATATATGGAATTGCAGAGATCGTACCGCTCTCTTGATCCTTGCCGGGGTCTCACCGACACTGTCGGCAACCCTGGGGTCAAGGGGCCGACAATAACTTATTTCGGGGTCCTTCTTCAAGAGGAAAAAGTCTCGGGTGGTCATGTCGTCGACGCTGGCTTGGATGTTCTGCTGGATGAAAGACACCACCTTTTGTCGGAATGCTTCCTTGGTCAGCGCTTCTCGGAATTGCGTCGGCCGCGGGGTGTCCTTCAACCAAACCAACAGGTGAAGATGTAAGGTTCCTCTCCCTTGAGCCTCGACTGTACCGATATACGCTTGAACCGTTCCGAAGATACCAGGTTTCCTCGATATCTTGTGTGAACCTCCGGTTGACCGTCGAATGCCCATTAGGGCCTCCAGAACACATTTTATGGTGTGGTGAAAGTACTGGGCAGCACCGAATGGATCAGAAGATACGTTGACGCTGCGCATCGCAGAATCAGGGCCTGATGTGGCACAGAAAGCGTCGAGGTCGATTTCTTCCCCAACAAGGACCTGTGCAACAGGAGATTGGGTATCGGGTGGGTTGATGGTTATCCATAGCGATGGTCCGTTGAATATCGTATTGGTAGACCAGACCTTTCCACGGATGGAATGTCTCGATTCATCCGTGCCCGTCACCCTGGCCCGAATCGCCGTCATTTGAGACCGCAGAGCTCGTATCGCAGGATTAGAGAATGGTACTTTACGAGATTCTTCCTCGACAGCCTTGACAAAGTCCTTGACGGTGAGCGTACGAAGCTTGTTCTGTATTATCTCGGGTACGGCGGCTATCTGTAGTGTGGCAGAGCGGCAGACCTCCCGCTTCTGCATCACTCCGAAAACTTGGAAGACAAACTGCAGATCCCTGCGAAATCGGCGATCACTGTACTGAAGTGCCCATTGCGCATGAGCTTCATACGACACCGGCTCATTTTGGTCCGTCTCGAATCCTCCCGCCCCGTAGGGAAATAGGTACGGGAAGCATCCGAGGAGATGATTGGGGTTATCCGGTCCTCCATCGTACTTCAGTCCAGTCACCGGATCCTTGCGCGCATACTCGTTGACGAAAGCGGAGGAATGCCACACTTTGAACTTGGGAACCTCTGCTTGAACGCTGGATATGCCAGCGGTGTTGGCAAGTGCGTGTGTGAACAGTTCGTCGTTCGGTATGTCGTGACCGGCAATGTCTATGATCCCATGTGCTAGGAGGGGAATGACGGGTTCATGTTCTGGCCCTTCTCGGGGTGGAGTTACATCTAGGAGAATGGTGAGAAACAGATGGGAGAGCGTCTACGACGGTCCGCACCTGAGAAGCTGTCGACACGTTCAACTCCTGCTGCACGATCTGGTTGTACGTCTGCGAACATGTGAGTGCTCTGCTCCGTGCAGCGCAATATTGCGGACGACCTACCCTCCATGGCATCTGCTTGCTCTTCATTCGTGTCGTCGACCAACATTGGATCGGCTTCAGCTTGCATCATCAGTTGTTCTACATCGAACTGCGTCAGCGACTGTTGACAACCAATCGAGGTCCTGCTAACCTTCTTCTTCTGACTCTTCGTACAATGAAGGTACATATCCTCCATGTTCCCTGTCGAGAACCCCGTCATCTTCTAGCCATCGAGCAGTGTCCCCTATTTCCGGAGGGACACCGCTGAGGGGTAACTCCGCCAGGCGGTCTTCCGAGATGTCGATGTTACGGTAGAGAGGATTGTTGTCTTTCAGCCAGTACAAGGCTCGAGAGACATGATGACGGCGAACCCGGAACGGTCCTTCGAGATGCTTCTTGGGTATGTTATTCGGACCGACGAAGGTGATAGCGATCGTCGAAGATAGAATGCGTACGGGCGGCGGCATGGTGAGCCCCAACATGTCAGACACTTGTTGCTGGTCCAACTTGTAAGTGGACACATTGCCTTTCAGAGCGCTGTGAAGGCGGTCTTGCGCCGTGTTGTATGTTCTCCGTCCACAGGGATATAGCTTCACTACGAAGGCAACAGGGAGGAACAACGAAATGAGGATACGTTCCGGTAACGTCAGGCCATGCAAAGCGTTGGGAAGATCTCCTACCCAGAGACCGTTGGCGAGTGAGAGCTTGGGTCGTCGGTTGTCGCGCAACCGGTACAGACACTCTTTGCATAGACGCACGGCGGACTCTGGGACGTAGGGCCCTCCGAAAAGGAGAACACCGTCATGCGAGAGCTGATGTGCAGGGTGCGGTTTGGCGGGACGAAGGTTATCGACATTGGGGACGTCCTCGAGCTTCATCTCCTCTAGTTCGGTGACAAACGTGAGTCGAGCACAGCTAACGCATGGTGCCTGGGCCATGGCGGCATTGTTCGTCTGTTCAATGAAGTCGATGACACATCCATCGATTGTTGCCTGGTCCACGCATTCCAGGTATTGAGGTGATATGTCCAGGTCAGAGGAAGACGCCCCGTTTGGGTCGGGGGTGCCTAAAGTCTGGTCGGCTTCCGGACGTTGGCTGGGTGCGGTTGGGAGGGTCGATGCCAGGGCGGTATGAGGTTCAGGTCGAGAATACGGCTTGGGGTTGCGTGTGCGCGTCGGAACCGTTGTTTCAAGAGCAAGAACGAGGTCCTCTCGCTGTTCCTGCGTCAGATTCTTGCAGCACTCTTCCATGGCGGACCATGTCTGGAGACGCCGGGCAGCGGTGCCGGAAACTTGACTGAGTATCTTCGACGCGTTGCGAACAGTATGGGCCTTAAGCAGCAGAAAGACAGTGGCAGAAGGCAGTGACATCGCGGTTGAAAAGAGAGAGAGAGAGGTTTATTGGACACCAAACAGAAATTGGTACAAATTGCCTCGTTTACTTGCTGCGAAAGCATGAGCCTAACCGACCTGCTTGGATCGCGAAGTTTCGTCCTTGCGGTCGCGCCCGCGAGCGTGCTTTGTTCCCCATACGTTTCCCGAGCATACCGCGGCGCCGAATGAAGATTACGTTGGGAGTGGGGGGAGTGGTGGAACGTCGCGCGGATCAACAACGCGTATGGCTCGGGGACTGGAATCGGTCACGAGATTTCTGGAGCGGTGTGCCCGCCCTCCTCGTGAGGGCGCTGCTTGATGTGTTCGCCTCTTGGTGCCCAGAGTCTGTCTGTTAACCCGCGATCCTTTACTCTATGGGTATGTCATTAACGACATACGAACGATTTTGAATTGATCGACTGCTTGAATAACATGGACAGAACAATTACCTCTGGTTTCCAGGATAAGTCAGTGAGGACCTCTCGCATCCGCCGAGGGGCCTGGGCCTGGGGTGAGGATGTTCCACGAGGTGAAATCCGTGGTGGAGACAATTCGCGGTATGCCATTATGGAGATTATTGAGGGGGTGAGGTTCGAAATGAGCGCCGACTGTGAGTACCCACGACGTGTCTGGGCCGTGAGGACCATTGTACTGCTCAAAACACTTTTTGAAGGTGCAGATCCCGACGTCAGAGACGTCGCTCGTCGCACAGAAACCGTACCTTCAACGCGCGCAAGTCGTGTAGGAAGTTGGGAAACGGTAGGACGTGCTCCACTGCAGTCAGGTTTGATCCGCTCTGCCCATGCGCACTCCGTCGAGCCGAACCCGACGTCGGGCACCCCAGTCGTATCGTTTCGCCGAAAAATAATTTGTAGCAGGCTGGATTGGGTATAAAAGGGTGGTTCCCTCCACAGGCTTTCTTCAGCGTCTTCTACTTTCGTCGCTATCCAAGGTCGTCGCCCATCGACTCTCGCTTTCACCGTCATGTCTGCCCCGACTGCTGCCATGTGAGTAGCACGCCCGTGATGTTGATGTTATTTCGTTGATCGTCTGACTTGCCACTTCAACCACAGTGACTACGCTGCCTTCTCTGGTCCCAACGGGGACGTCGTCGAATGGGGACACTATCGCTCGTACCTGCTCAACCGGGACGACTACCTGGGTTTCCCCTCCATCGCCGACGAACTCGAGTTCAAGAAGGATCCGGTCACCAGCTCCGCCGATAAACTTTTCTTCAAGGACGAGGATGACCCAATCCTTTCCAGGACGGGCGCCATCCTCACCGTCGTCGCAACCGTGGAGCCCGACCGTCCTTGGCTGCTCACCGAAGGGAACTACAAGCCGGAGTACGACAGTCCCGCCTTCCACGACGCCAAGTTGCAAATGACCCTCGAGTCCCTGTCGGCACCTGCCCGGAGCTTGAACACGACTTCAAAATGGGGTATGCAAACGCTCAAGTCCATGCAGGCCAAGGTGGCGAAGACCAACTCTCACTTGTACATGGTTATCGACAACGATGGCGAGGAGTGTCTGCGTGTTGGGACTCCGATTTTCAAGAAAAGGGTGAGTTCTTTGTCGTCGGCGCATGGTGACAAATGCTGACAATCCCTTTCACACCTTCAGACGGTCCCATTGAATGGTGTGTTTAGCCTGTTCTCTTGACACGACACTTGACTAACCACCTCCTCAGTGGCCAACCCTGGTGCAGATAGCACCCTGTCGTACCCGATGGCGCCTCAATTTGCGGACAAGCTGAAGACTGCGGCTTTCAGCTACGAGGTGACCGACAAGCTGATCTTCAACGCGGACGGTTCGCGTATCCCCCCCGCGATTCTTCATTCCAGCCTCGTGGGTGCGGTGGTGGAAGTCTGTTTCACCGTTCAGCACTTCGTCAACTACCCCGACAGGAACCGCAGGGGTGCCCCCAAAAACGACACCTTCTCCGCACGTTTCGTGCAGGTCCGCGTGTTGCGCCGACCCGAGGTCACAGCTGACTCGCCCTTTGGGGCGACCACTTCCCTGG
>JANDKE010000159.1:0-34711 GCA_027627275.1 Coprinellus aureogranulatus | reverse complement strand
TAACCCACCGCAAATACGAATCGCCACAACCGATGGTGTAGATGGTCCCAAGCAACATTCGCGTCCAAAATCGAACTCGACGAATCCTCCAAGTCGGTCAAGGTCACCCGCGAGATTGATGGTGGAGGGATGGAGGTGAGGTGTAAGCTTCCGGTGGTGGTTACTACGGATTTGCGGTGCGTGTTTCTTCCTTCCGTTTGAGATAATGGGGTAGGAGGGGTGCTGACGGTTGTGTTGGTTTTCTATGAAAAATGCGTTACCCTCGCTCTTGCTCGCTCACGTTCCACGTCGCTCCTCGCCTACTCGAACGAACGAACGCAAACCCGAACCATGCACCGAACCACGTCTATCCCGGAACGCGAACGTATCGTATCGTCCAACGCGTTGATGAACCAACCGCGATCCCTACACCAATAAACGGATCCCTACACCTCCTCACGGACTTGTGGACTTGTGGACGCGCGCTTCGCGTATGTGAAACTCGCTCCTCAACTCACACTGCACATACCTCCCTGTGCACCCCGTCCTCCCGTCTTCCTGCACCGCTACTCCTTTCTCCCACCTCCCTCTCACACAACCCTTCTCCTCCTAATTGCTTAACCCACGCCCACCTCGCTCAACGACGTTACGAACCGCGAACCCCCACGAACAATGAACGAATGAACGCGACAAACGCAACGCGAAACGAACAGCCTGAACGAACCGCGCTACGCCTCCCTGCCTAACATTATGAAAGCCAAGAAGAAGCCCGTGGAGAAGCTTTCACCCGCTGATTTGGGTGTTGAGTTTACTCCCCAGTTGGAGACTTTGAAGGTTCGTTTTGCTTGCTTTCGTTTTGTTTCGGTTTGGCTTGTGCTGCGAGCCCCCGTGTTCTCGCGGCTTTCCTCTCTTTTCGCGTCGGTATATGGGGAGCGAGCTCGACTTTACTTTCTCGCCCTTGTGTTCGCTCTCCTGCGTCGCTTTCTCAGTGAGAGAGCTTTCCTCGCGTTTGCTCTCCTCTCTCTCTCTCGCCGTTCTGTGACAAGGGCATACCAAGGGCGGAGACGATGTCTTTCCAACTCAAATCAGGAATGAGAGACGGAAGGATGCTGATGTGAACGATTACCAACAGGTTACGGAGCCACCGAAGAGAGTTGGAGGTGGGAAGGTGGAGAGTGTGGAAGAGCTTGTGCAGAAGTTGAAGGAGGCTGGGATTACAGCTGTCTAAACGCCCAAACCTCTCAGCCTACAGCGCCATTCACCCGCCCCTCGTTCGACAACTTGAAGGCGCTATGCACCGCACTTAGGGGCGTGCCCCTAGCGAGTGGTTAAGCAGGGGTGACTGTGGGTGAAAGGGTAAGGAGGAGGGTGGGACGGAGAGCCATTAGGCGCCGAGTCCATCGTAGGGGAGGAGAAGAGAGCGGCTCTGCGTGGATATTGCATGAGTAGACTGTGGAACAGACATTACAGTAGATATAACAAGCCATTCTTGTTGACTCTAACCTCTCGCGGCTCTCGACGGCGCCAGGCTTACCGCCCTCCTCCTTTCCTCTTGTTGGGGGGGAGAAAGCGCATCACCGACGTGAAGCAGAGGCGCATCAAGGCGCGGAACCCCGCAGAAAGGGGTGGAATGGGCACTGCCACGTGCGTCATGCTGCTGTTAGATGATGGTCCTGCGGATTAGCGCTCTCTCTCCTTGTTTCTTTCACACCACCACCTCCCATCTACCCCGTTCACGAGATCTTCATTCAAACGACGTACTTTCTTTGTCGGGAAAGTAAAGGATCTGAAGAGCGAACTATACGCAAGTTACGCAGAACAGAAGAGAAGAGAGATTAGAAAGAGAAAGAGGAGATAAGCAAGGATGGCAGACGACGAAGCGCAGGGACCTGAGATTCAGATTAACGTCAAGGGTGAGTCTCTTCTCCTTCCCTTTGCCCTTGCGTGTGCGTGTAGGGTATAGTAGGCTGACTGGATTATCGTCATCGCTCCCCGCCCTCTTTCATCATCGACGATCTTCGGTCCCTCCTTTGCATACCTCGAACGGCGCTTATATCGTTACCCGGCACTCGCCTTACGCAAACTACTCTCCCTTCCCCCTTTTTCTCTTCTTCTTCTTCTTCTTCTTCGTTTAACCCCACTCCACCCCACCGTACCGCACTGCACCGCACTGCAATGTACCGCACTGCACCGTGTGGATGCGGTTGCGGATCGTGCATGCGTTGGCTCCTCGCTTCGAATACGGTATGGTGGGCGACGCTCGTTGGATCTGTCGCGGTCGACCTGGCGCTTCACCGTTGCTGTTGTCGATGATGCTGGGTCGTCGTCGTGTGCCTGGTTCTGACTATCGCCCTTTCCATCCGATGGTTGACGGCGGACCTCACTCGTTCGTTCGTTCATCCATCTATCCGTTGATCTATCGACGTCCTCGTACTTCCGCAATACACTCAACCCGACTTGCCTCTTTTACGCCTCCCCCCTCTCTCTTACCCTTCCCTTCTCTCTTACCCCTCTCCGTCCTCCCTCTCCCTCCTCCTCCTCCTCCTCAATCCATAAACGCACAAACGCACAAACGAACGAACGAACGCACGCACGAACCGAAAGGCCCCTCGGAACTCAAACTCCAAATCAGCATCTCGACTTCCAAGACCGTACAAGACCTCAAATCCGCCATCGCCGAGAAGAGCGACGTCGAAGCTGCAAGGCAGCGGTTGATTTATAGTGGGCGGGTGTTGAAGGATGAGGATAAGTTGGATGTGTACAAGATCCAGAGTGGGTTAGTCCCTGTTTCTCTCTCTCTCTGCGTACTATTGGTTTCCGTGAACTAACCTTACTTACATTGTCCTATGAAGACATACAGTCCACATGGTCAAAGGCGCCGCAAAGCCCCCCACATCCTCCACCTCTTCATCCTCGCAGCCCCTCCCAACAAACATAACAGCAGGCCAAAACCCCTCGGACCCCCTAACCCAACTCAACTCCTCCCAACTCTTCGGCAATCCCGGGGTTGCTGGGCTGAACAGTGCTGGGACTGCTAGCACAACTGGGGGTTTCAACCCGTTTGCGGCGATGGGCATGGGGAATATCAACCCGAACGATCCGAATTTTATGCAGACGATGATGCAGGACCCTCAGTTTTTGGAGCAGATGGGGAGGATGTTGGCTGATCCGAACGTTGTTGAGCAGGTAACGTCTATTTTTCAGGCGTCTATTTACTATGCACTGGGTGGGCATTGAAAGAGGGATGAAGTGCTAACGATGGATGAATGTAGATGATTGCGATGAACCCGCAGATGGCGGGTATGGCGCCGCAGATTAGGGAGACGGTGAATAGTGAGGCGTTTCGGAACATGGTGTACGTTCCCCTTCCCTTCCTTCTCCCTTTCCTCCTCCCTTCTCCCTCCTCCCTCCTTCTCCTCTCTCCTCTCTCTCTCTCTTTCCCCTTCTCTTCCACGCCCACTTCGCGTACATCTATCCTCCCTTTCTGCGCGTAGTGCCTCTCCGCCATCGCCATCCTCCACAGAATGAGACCCACGAGGCTAACACCCAAACCGCAGATTTGAAACCGGAGAACGTCCTCATATGCATCGACGACGTCGAAGCCGTCATATCCGCCGAGATGGCCTCGTCGCTCGCTCAGCCCTTGTCCCCGTCGGCGGGTGTGGATCCGGCGGATCCGAGTAAGGTGCGTTTGCCTTCCCTCTCTATGTCGTGTTTCGTGGTAATGCGTAGACTTCGCCTTCGAGTCTATCCTTCCCTCTTTCCCTGCGTCGTCCTTCCTTCGTGTCTTGCTCTTTGCCTTTGCTTCGTGTCCCTGGATGAGCTTCGTGTCCCTGGATGAGTTTTGTGTCCGTCGACGAGTTTCGTGTCTTTCGACGAATAGGCCCGTTCCTAACACCCCCGTTCTCTACCCTTACCCGTTCCTAACCCCCCCGTTTCACTATCCTTACCCATTCTCTTTTGGAGACGCGATACTGACGATGTTGGTGAACGACAGCCGTACCCAGCGCCGACGAGACTTATTGGTGTGCCGCCGAGTAAAGGAAGAGGGGGGAACCAGACGCCTAGGAGTGAGAGGTACGTGTTCCGCCTTCCTTTGTTATCCGCTCCTCCCCTCCCTCTCTCCGTCCCCATCGCCTCTCCTCCCGTCCTTATACCTACCTTCTACTCCGACCTACCTTCTACTCCGACCTACCTTCTACTCCGACCTTCCATTCCATTCTATTCCGTTCAATTCCGAGGCGGATGCTGACGTCCGACGCTTTACAGTGTGTTCATCACAGGCAGCCAACCCCTCCCGAGTCCGAGTAGTAGCTTTGGGAGTAGCCCGATGTTGGATAAGTGGGCGTTTGGGATGACTAAGTTGGATGGGGGGAGTGGGGTACGTCGTTCCTCCTTCTTCTTTCGTCTTTCGTTTGATCTTGCTTTCTTTCGATTGGGGCTGGTTTCCTTTCTTCGATCCTTTGGGTCCGTCTTCGCCTCCCTTCGATTTATCGAATCCGCCTTCGCTTTCCTTCGATCCTTTGTTAATCTGAATTCGCCTCCCTTCTATCGCCTGCATCCGGCCTTCTTCGACACTTTCTACCCGCGGTCGCCATTCCCACTGTACCGTTCGATCCGCGTTCGCCCTTCGTACCCTATTACCTATGGATACGACCCCCGTTCTCCCATGTTCCACTTCGTTTCGTTTCCTCGCGTTCGTTCTTCCGTTCCGTCGAAACGGCATTCATCCTTCGTACACCGTTTCTATGGACTTTGCCACTGTATACGTGCGTGTACTTCGACGTTCGGACTGCTCATCCTACTTCATTCGCCGCGTCCCTTCATGTCATCGATCGGTGTACTTCCGTGTACCTTATACTCCCTACGCTACGACTACGAGGACCCTTCTCATCTCTCCTCCTCTTCGTTCGTCTTCCTTCGTTCTGCGTACCCCCCTCTCTCTTTCGTCTTCCTTTGCTTTCCCTTTTCCTCCCTCTTCTCCCCTTCCTCTTCCCGTACACATATTCTAACATCTTGTCCCCGTTCCACAGGACAAAGACGATCAGACTTCCTCATCGAAAGGCTCCTCCGTCCAAGAAAAAGCAGGGCTCTCGACGATCAAGCGGAACGTATCGCAGGACCTCGCGGCGGAAGTGAACAACGTCACGCTTGATACGCGCGGGTCTTTCGTTGGTCGGGGACAGTGGGTCTGCCTCTGGTCCCTCCTTTACTCACTCAACAAGCACCTCCGTCTACCTCGCCTGTCAACTCTACCACCGTCCAACCGGGTTCTGGAGGGGTACAACCCAGCGAGGGAGTAGGGGCAGGAGGAGCGGGAGGGAAGAGTAAGCCCGTCCCTGTACCGCAAGCAGCAGCGCACCCAGCGGCGGACCTTGGGGAGGGAGTGAGCAGTGCGATGAGTGTTGATCAGGAGCGGAGGGGGGTTGGGTGGGGGTGATGTGGGTGGTGGGGNNGAGAGGATTGATACGGTTAAGAGTTGCTTGATCGTTGGGGAATGGTGAGTTCTCGGTTTGGTTTCACGCTCGTTCGTTTTTGTCTGCCTTCGTCATTCGATTGTCTTTACTCCCATCCATCGTTACTGTGAACGCTCGCCCTCGCCTTCCTCGCCT
Source organism: Coprinellus aureogranulatus (assembly GCA_027627275.1). Lineage (NCBI taxonomy): Eukaryota > Fungi > Basidiomycota > Agaricomycetes > Agaricales > Psathyrellaceae > Coprinellus > Coprinellus aureogranulatus. The sequence goes on along the minus strand of JANDKE010000159.1, from coordinate 29,120 downwards.
TCTCCTTCCTTCCCATCCATCCCCCCTTCCCTTCTCCCCTCGCTCCTCCTTCGCCTCCGTACGAAGCCTGTACTGACCATCTCATGATACAGCAACCTGGGTCGAACACCACTTCACGGACGACATCCAGACGCGGCAGTACCGCTGTCCTGAAGTCATACTCGGCGCCAAGTGGGGCACGAGTGCGGATATTTGGAGTGTGGCTTGTGTGGTGAGTCAACTTTCTCTCCTACATCCTCTTGTTCGTTCCTATCCTTTGTTCCTTTAGTTTCGGTCCTGTGGTTCGTGCGTTTTAGGTTGTGCATTTCTCCTTTCGTCGATCCCAGGGGATTCGTTTCTGGTTGAATTTCGTTTTCGGCGCGCTTTCGTTTCGTGGGTCTTGCACCTCGTTCTCCTCGGAGAGGTTATCGACTGGGCGAGTTCTCTCCTTTCGTGGTGTCCTATCTACACGGGACCTAGTAGGAGAGGTCGAGGCGAGAAGGAGTTCGGAAGTATGGCGACGCTGTTCTGGGCGCGCAGGGGTGTCCTTATGCGCTTCTTATATCGCCCCGACAGGTAGATATATTCTCCAGAATTCCTTCTCTTATTGTTCCTCTTCGAAAGGGCCAGTGTATCTTGGCTGTTCCAATTTCCTCGGCATGTCCATGACATGCTTCGATGCGTTTTGTGTTTCGCGGCTTCGAATCTTCTTTCTTTCTTGTTACCAGTTCGTGCTGTGGTTGGTGGCATGGGTGTCGTTGCGGAGACTGGGCGAGACGAGAAGGCGTGGAGTAGTTGGGTCCAGCTCGGGGTGCGCGTGGACGTGAATGCGTCGGAAGGTGCTCCTCGATCTTTGCCTCGTCTTTGGATACCTTCTCTGATCGTTCTGGTCCATGCGTGGCGGTCGTCGCATGCAGGTTTTCGTTCGTCTCTGTTTTCTTACTCCTTTGGATCTTTCCTTTGGTCATCCTTCGGGTCCTTCTACGGGCTCTTTCAACGCCCGTCGTCCAAGGAGAGGTGTCCATTGGCGAGAAGGCTTCGTTCGCCGGGTGAACCTGGTGTGGCCCGGGGTGGACACTCCTCATCTTGGGTGTACACTACGTTTCCAGGGACCTAACGGGTCCTTCTTCCGCGGAACTTACACGGTATACTTCACTGCGCTCTGGAACTTGTACCATATCTGCGTCTATCAGACGAGGGAGAGACGAGAGGGCTGGTCGTCAAGGTGGGGAGATCAGGTTAGGGATTCCTGAGGGGTATCACTAAGTTGCCCTCTGAGCCCTTCCTGGTCAAGACCCTGTAGGTTGGCTTGCCCTTTCCGATTTCACTCTCGTCGAACGATGTGGACCACCTTGGATCGTCGTGCTTTTCCCACCGTTCCTCGTTCCTCCTATCTTTATTTGGTTCATTTTCTTCTGTGCATACCGTCGAGGCGAGTCCTTTGTGTCATCCAGAGATGGGGACGAGAAGAGAAGCGGTGGATGTCTTGCCTCACCCCCAGGAGATTGTGACGGTGCCTCATAGTAAGGCTCTTGCGTGTTCTGGGTCCAGCGAGTGTGTCATATCCAGCTTCTCTCACCGATCCTCGTCCATGATTGGCTCTTTTGCCACTACGTTGTCTACTACCTTCCTCCTCTTTAACTTCATCTTCATCTTCCCTTCTTCGGACCTTCAATCGAACAGGGACGCTAACGAACCTCGGCGCCTGTAGCTCTTCGAACTCATCACAGGCGGCGACTACCTCTTCGACCCCGCCTCCGGTACGCGGTACAGCAAGGACGACGACCATATTGCGCAGATTATGGAGTTGTTGGGAGAGATTCCTAGGAGCGTCGCGTTCAGTGGGAAGTACAGCGGGGAGTTCTTCACGCGGAAAGGTCAGTTCGGCCCTCTCTTTCGCGCAGTTCTCAAGTGGGGAGAGTTGTGCTGACGGTGGGCGCGTAGGTGAACTCCGCCATATTAACAAACTTCGGTACTGGCCGCTCGACGCGGTTCTACATGACAAGTATCTCTTCCCTAAGGCTGATGCGGAGGCTCTTGCTTCGTTCTTGCATCCCATGTTACGGTTACACCCGGACCGTAGAGCCAAAGGTGCGTTGCCTTTCCTAGATTGCCGATTTATCTCTCAAACCCGCGTCTACAGCGAGCGAACTCGTGCACCACTACTGGCTAGAAGGTGTCGTCGTCCAAGGCGAGATCGACGTCGTCCGACGTGCAGAGGCAGAGGAGCTCGCGCGGAAAGAGCGCGAACGGCAAGCACGAGAAGAACAGGCATCGAAAAACAGCAAGGCGAAGGAACGGAGTAGGACTCGGGAGCGTGAAGACAAGTCCGACGCGGGTAGGGAGAGGAAGAGGCTCACGATGGATTTCGATACCTTCGACGCAGACGAGGCGGATGCGTTGAAGCCCATCGACGCGAGCGTGTACATTGACCAGACAGCTGAGGAGGCACCCGCTGCTGTTCCAGTCATTCAGGCGCCTATCACTCCGGGACATACGGGTGGAAGTGCAGCAGCGGCAGGACATACGGGGCCGAGTGGAAACGAGAGGACAGGTGGAACTGGGCATGCGGCTGCGACGGGGCATGGGGGTGCGCCTATCTTGAATGCGCCACCTATCGCTGGTGGGCTGTCGCGGACGGCACCCGGGAAGAAGGGTGGTCGGTGAGTGTCGCCCTGTCCACTTCCACCTGAGACGGCTTCGAAGGGAGGGTGTATGCGAGTGGGGAGCGGGATAGACGCGTTTGTGGGCACTTGCATACCCTTAGAGGTTCTTTCATGGTTCCGGGTTTCGGTGGTTCTTGACTGGCTTCTCATCGCGCCTTGGGTCGTCGGGGTTAGAGTCGCGTTGGGGTTGCGAAGCGCTAAAGAAGTCGAACGAGGAGAAGGGGAGCTCGCCCATCTGCTTATGACTAATGAATGAATGAATGCACGAAGGACTGTACACAATTTCATCAAGCTCATTTCTCTTCTCCGTTGTTGTACAACCCCCTGTTGTTTTTGTTCCAAGATACTACTGTTTGTTAATCCTACCTACACTTCTCCGTTCGTGGTTTTGTTGTCCCACCAGTTCCTTGTGTGCTAATCGTACCCTCTATCACCATGCTACTCTACCACTATGTATCGTGCTAAGCATTGAATCTCGTTGATTGGGTTGATTCTCCGGGGCGGCATGCCTTCACCCCTCCGCATCCTCGAGCTCCCTGCCCCAAGGTCGTACAGGCTCGTCGGAGGTGGCCCAGTGCGGTTCCTCTCGAGCGAGGAGATTGTCTCTGGCACCTAATAGGGAACCGGGGATGCACATCAGGCTTGACCATAGTAAACACCGAAAGCTGGGAGTCTGCTCACCAATCCCTATTGGGATAGCGACGGCGGCCAAAGTCGCACGAGTCGACAGAGCGACCATGAGAGCCGTCAGAAAGTGCAGAGTTATACCGAATTTCATTGAGATAGCGAGCGGGGATCGGGAGTACGTGGTTCGCTAAGTTCTTTCGTTCAAGTAGCAGAAGAGGGCACCCTATTTATGATTGATCTTCGAGAACGGGATATGCGGAACGGGGTAATACGCATATATCATACCAAGGCTATGAACGAGGAGGAGATCTGCGATAGTGGTGGACGTGGTGAAACCTGCTATAAAGGACGCCGACGGACCACCGTTGTAATTCATCTGATTACGGGAAAAAGTATAGAGTCCCCAACTAAAAACGCTTCAACCTCATCAATCGAAGGTCCAATACGGCTTCTCAATAGGTGGTTCGGCTGAGTTGTCCTTCGCATCTAAATGGAATGAGCGTCGCAACAATCCATGATCAGTGAGCAGCCAGGGTTTAGGGATGATTTCGAAAGCATACCAAGTACGTCTCCTTCAGGGATGGCGATGGCAACACCGAGGGTGAAGAGCCAAGTGCAGTTGAGAGCCGCAACGAGGTGTGCAACACGGAGGAGCCTCATGGTTTGATATGGGTGTGTATTGCGAGGGGGGATTGTTGCCGTCGGGGTGGAGCTACCGTGCCACAACGAACGCGCTTCTAAGTCTTATATAGCATTGCTCAATGATGATAGGCTCTGTCTTCTGGAGGACAATGTACCTGGGGAAAGCCGCACATGGTCTGACACCCTTCGAACGTGATAGATGTGAATACGGAGTTGCGATATCCGGCAGTGCCGGGTACGGCTGTCCGGTGAGCTTGGATACGAGTACACATCGCGAATCCTGACTTCTCTGTACGATTAGATGCTGCTGGATGATCTTCTACGAAGTTGCGAAGTTTCTCCCTTCGGTAGAATTTTGTGGTCCATCACGCGTTCAGGTGGTTCCAACAAGGTCGAACACGCAGCTAGAGGTGGGATAACGAGGGCTGTGGGTTGGGGTGGGAGTCAGTTGCCTGACTCGGAACGCAAACGGAGTGGGCCGCTCGGGAGGGCGGGATCACTCTGTCGACGATTCGCTCTCGTTACCATATTCTGCTGGGTACCCTCAGAGTATACTAGCTTGAGTACGATATGACGTTGGTACTGGACGGCTGTAGGGTTATATATGACACATGTAGGTTATGATATGTGGGCTTGACAAGTACGATTAAGGAGGCTTGAAGCAAATTCGGTGAGTAGTAGAGTGGCAGTATATGAGTGTATAAGGTGTTAGATTATTCAAGCGGGACAAGGGTGGGGTCAGGGTGGGAAAAGGAGAGGAAGAAGGTGGCACAGGTGCCTTTTGCTGAGTTGCTGCTTCGTTCGCCTTCGGTGCGACAGAACAAGGGCCAAATTTGATGGCCTTGTTTGTCGCATTGTTGGACGCCGCGACCGGCAAAGTCCGACTGCGTCTGACGCCGGTAGCTTAGCTATTCCAACAAGGTCGAACACGCAGCTAGAGGTGGGATAACGAGGGCTGTGGGTTGGGGTGGGAGTCAGTTGCCTGACTCGGAACGCAAACGGAGTGGGCCGCTCACCCGAATCACACAAGCCGCGGCACCGACGGTGCGGCCAACCCAACCACGGACAGGTCTGCCAGATGAGTTGAGGCTACCTGTTCAAATGCTCGAATGTAGGCCTCATATGCCAATGACCTCCACCTCCCATGGAGACGGACAATTTCGGCTGAGACTCCTTTGGCAAGATAGAAAGANGCCCCNCCAATGCGGAANGANTGNCCAAAGGAANTACCNAANCCNCATGCTGAGAGNATGGTGTTGATGCGTGTGAGNGCTGGGTCCTTGAGCATGGGACGNACATGGCCAAATNTATCNCGCCANGAGAACAGNGGGTCNTCNTNGCCTGCTGGGCAAACCANTGCNAGGTTCTTCAGNGCTTCNAGGGGGCAGACCCCNGCTTCCGGAACCAGGAANACNTCCTGGTACTCNCCNGGTTTNGANGTNTTGGCATGGGGCAGACNCAGTCGGGCNTATGGGCGNCCNTCTGTGTCCACTGTNAANAGGCAGCTTCCACGNGACAGNCATCGNTCCTTGGANTATGCTGCNCGNGANGATACNGACACCTCGCCAAAACGCATCAANCCAAAGAANGCNGANGTTGCCATNGCCCAAATGCAGGCNTCAAANGAGTCCGACANNTNGAGGTGNGCNCGCAGAGCTCGNAGCATGGGCANGGTGATNGGAGGNCGNGGNGGGCNNTTNCGCCTGGCACCNTGCATCTTNGCCAACCCNCTNACNGAAAACTCNANACNCTTGTGGTCATCGTCNGNCAGNGGNGCAGGCCAACCNTGNGCTATGTGCCAAGCNCGGANNGCNGCNAGNTACTTGNTCATGGTGGTNACNGACACAGTTTCNAAGATNGTACCNTCNGCAAAGGCNANGTCNTGTGGNTCTGGGTCNGTGATNGCCCACAGNGCAAAGGAGTGGAGGAGTTCAAATGAGGCNGGNAGGCNNTCNCGTTCAGGGATGGAGAATATGTCGCAGAAGAGNTGAAACTTNCNCAAGCCNNNGCCATAGTCNGTTGANGGCTCNAGGGAGGCCTGATTCGCAATGTTGAGGATGTGCTGNAGGATTGGGATGGAGAGGACNGGGTTNGGNGGNGGGTTGACNCCAATCCACTCAAANATGCGNCGGTTGGANCNGCAGGATGGNCGNAGTGGGGACGGNCGNAGNTCAANACCAGTNGNNTACTCTGTGCANAACTCACCNGGAACTGNNGANGGNACAANNCGNACNGCNCGGGGCNACCATNACCANGGGGTCAGAAGGTNGGCGAGNTGGNNNNGGGAGGGGNANCTGNGCANGGCTGANGTTGCNGCNGGGAANCCACGGAGAAAACCGGGGACGTNGCCACGAGANAAGGCGTCGACGACGTTGTCCCGGCTGGGCACGTATTCGGCCTTGAGGAGCGGACGCATGGTCGGAGGAGACATAGGGCGCGTGTGGCTGTGCGGGGATGGATGCTGAGGTAAGATGATTTTTTTTCGCTGATTGACCTCGCTCGCTCGCCGGTCGCTTTCCTCCATCTTCCCTTCTCTCATCTCTCCCAAAAAATCATGTCGGCTGAGGACTTGTACGACGGCGCCATCGGTATTGATCTCGGTACCACCTACTCGTGAGTCTCCTCGTCGTCGGGCACGGTGAGCNGNGCTGATATTGGATGGATCGNAGGTGTGTCGGTGTCTGGCAGAACGACCGTGTCGAGATCATTGCCAACGACCGTGCGTTTCCTTCATATATTCNATACTTTCTGCTCATCGTCCTCCAGAGGGTAACCGCACGACCCCCTCCTACGTCGCCTTCTCCGCCGATGAGCGTCTGATTGGTGATGCCGCCAAGAACCAGGCCGCCATGAACCCCAAAAACACCGTCTTTGACGCTAAGCGTCTCATCGGTCGNCGTTTCGAGTGAGTAGCCCNNNGCTCAATTTTCTCTGNCGCCTCCTGACCCTGTGTTCTCCAGCGACCCCGACGTCAAGAAGGTACTGCGCGCACTGCGATATGGATTTGATCAGACTNNCTAATATTGATCGCTAGGATATGGCCCACTGGCCCTTCGAGGTCGTCGAGAAGGACGGTTCCCCCCTCATCAAGGTCAACTACCTCGGCGAGGAAAAGACCTTCTCTCCCCAGGAGATCTCCGCCATGGTCCTCACCAAGATGAAGGAGATCTCNGANGCCAAGCTCGGCAAGACCGTCCAGAAGGCCGTCGTCACGTGAGTCCCGATTATCTTTTTCTGGCGCCATCATAGGGGCTTAAATTTTANTACGCTNGCAGCGTNCCCGCCTACTTCAACGACTCCCAGCGTCTNGCTACCAAGGATGCTGGTGCCATCGCTGGTCTNGAGGTCCTCCGTATNATCAACGAGCCCACCGCTGCTGCCATCGCCTACGGTCTCGACCGTCAGTCCAAGGCNGAGAAGAACGTCCTCATCTTCGATCTTGGTGGAGGAACCTTCGATGTCTCCCTCTTGAACATCTCTGGTGGTGTCTTCGCCGTCAAGGCCACCTCTGGTGACACCCATCTTGGTGGTGAGGATTTCGACAANAACCTCCTCGAGTTNTTCAAGAACGAGTTCAAGAAGAAGACCAAGCTCGACATCTCNGACGATGCNCGTGCCCTCCGCCGTCTCCGCTCNGCTTGCGAGCGTGCCAAGAGGACTCTCTCTTCCGTCACCCAGACCACCGTCGAGGTCGACTCCCTCTACCAGGGCGAGGACTTCTCCGCGAACATCACCCGTGCCCGTTTCGAGGAGATNAACGCTGCCCTCTTCAAGTCCACCATCGACCCNGTCGAGAAGGTCTTGAAGGACTCCAAGATCCCCCGCGAGAAGGTCGACGATATCGTCCTCGTNGGTGGCTCCACCCGTATCCCCAAGATCCAGTCCCTCGTCTCCGAGTTCTTCGGTGGCCGTCAGCTCAACAAGTCCATCAACCCCGATGAGGCTGTTGCCTACGGTGCCGCTGTCCAGGCNGCNACTCCTCACCGGNCAGACNTCCGAGCAGACCAAGGACCTCCTCCTCCTCGACGTNTCCCCTCTCTCCCTCGGTGTCGCCATGCAGGGNGATGTCTTNGGTATCGTCGTNCCCCGTAACACCCCCATCCCCACCAACAAGTCNCGTGTCTTCACCACCGTNGAGGACAANCAGACCACNGTCACCTTCCCNGTCTACGAGGGTGAGCGTACCCAGTGCCGCGACAACCGTCTCCTNGGAGAGTTCGAGCTCACTGGTATCCCTCCTATGCCCCGTGGCCAGGCTGAGCTCGTTACNACCTTNGAGGTTGATGCCAACGGTCTGTTGAAGGTCTCTGCTCAGGACCGTGCCTCTGGCCGCAAGGCTTCCATCAGTNCGTCTTCNCTTCTCCCCATTCNTTANATNCNTCGATGATACTNANTCTNATTTCCTCNTAGCCATCACCAACTCNGTCGGNCGTCTCTCCTCTGCCGAGATCGAGCAGATGATCAAGGACGCCGAGCAGTTCAAGCAGGCTGACAAGGAGTTCTCTGCTCGCCACGAGGCCAAGTCCGATCTCGAGGCCTACATCCACCAGGTCGAGAGCACCATCACCTCGCCTGAGATTGGCATGAAGCTCAAGAGGGGAGCCAAGGGCCAGGTTGAGGCNGAGCTCGCNAGGGCGTTGGAGAAGTTGGAGATTGAGGATTCGACTGCTGATGAGNTGAGGAAGGCGCAGCTTGGGATTAAGAGGGCGCTCCAAAAGGCTACTGCTGGTCTCCGGTNAANGGNGNTTGNNTNTNGCTGGTTCTCNTTTGCTTCTTCTTCATCGTTCCGCTCGTTTTTCTTTTCNTTTCTTTTCTGTCGATTGATTTGATTGTGGCATAGGTAGTTTGTATCGCTCTCTCCTCCTTCCACCCNTGTTTGTTGTCAACNCCACCACCACCGCGTCTATCAGCATTGCAATGTAACATCTTGCCTCATTCACGACGATGACCCACACCCTCCATCTCTCTCNCTGTCCTCGTCCGGTTGTACTTNTGCTCTGCGCTNNTNATGTTGTGTACCCAAAAGTTCGGAGGAACGAACGTCGAATGTCACAATTGTAATTTACTANCTTCTTCTACNTATTTTCTTGGATGTGATTGTGGTTCGAGNNNNGNGNNAGACTTTCTTAGNAGAGGTGAGNTTCNGAANGTTNGCTCCTNNTGAANGTCTTCTNGGTANCTCACTNNGCTNCAGGTANTTTTNGNNNNTCCCTNTCCGCCGACGAGCNNGCGGNNGGNNTNACGTAGATCANTCCNGGGCGCTAATGNTGNATCCTTGCAAGACGGNTTNCNNNAAATNCAACAGAGNTCGCGTCTCTTTNCTTNNCNCTANTGNTTNTTGGNATNCCGACTGGCTNTGGTTTCANNGTCACNTTCGCCTCCGAGTCGGACGTCTGGAACTTGCAAGAGTGGAAACGCGAATACGGGTCAATTCATTTGNGTTGATGAGCGCNCGTTGTGTGCCCACAAAAGAAGTCCGAGGTTCCCGCTCTTTATGNTACTTAGAGCGATTGCCTGGNTCATCTGGCGCTTTGGGTNGGTTGAAAGGGNGGGNANGNAGGTGGGTTGATACTGAGGAAGNTTGATTCTGGACTTGTGTGAGTTCAAGGCTCGCGATGCCGNCCCTGGTGAAGAGGGAGCATGGACTNGTTGATGGGTGGGCGCTCATCAAGNTTCTGGNGCGCGGGGAGNTTGGNNGNNNNAANNNGANGCTNGCCATNNGGCATTCTNTCGCTTGACCTCCTNGTTTCANAGGTGCGCCTGACGCCACTCTNTCAAGCCTCCGTGCTACTCACGCATTGTCAGGATATCTCATACAGCTGAGTCTAGAGCGAAACCACTGACACAAGATGAAGACCGTTCCGACANTCGTTCCGACAACAAAGATATNGAGCCTGAGACAGTGATTAACACTCCGAGGAAGCACTGGTTNTCGTACTAAATCAGNNNNATCGGCCGTTATCCAAGGATNGTCGTGTACAGGCGGCATTTGGGAGGTGTTGCGATATAAGTACTTGCCACTGGGACCCAGANAGTCANCCCTCGCCGTAACATCNCCCGCTCANCTCCTCTACTCTCATAATCGCACCGCATTCGGTATGGACCTGGCGAGGCTTAATTCGTTGATTGCGTCTGTGACGCGGATGAAGGCTAGCAAGGTGCGTACCGTGCCTCGTTGTCCGTGTCGGACTGCACTGACCAACTCCCACAATTGCAGTACTTGGACGTAGCTAGCCTCACTCTCTTGGTNATATTCTTCTCCTTNTCATAAACTNGAAGCATTCTGACCTCGATGCCGCTATAGGTCGTGGACTATTTGGCAACCCTCGAGTTGGAGGTCAGTCTCGATTTAATCGAATGAAAGTGTGATTGTGAGGTTCCGAATCGGATCTGACCATGCACAATTAGGTGAAGCACATGTGGCCTGCACCATGGAGTCCAGCGAAGGTGCTATNCTTCTGGTCGAGGTACCTCGTGTTCTTCGACGTACCCTTTGCAGTGTNTTGTGAGTTCATGNATAGCGGTTTCGCTTGNTTNAATGGATGCGCTAATGCAGATGGCCCTCGCAGACCACACGACGCTGAATCTGACGCCGAAAGCAAGTCNATTCAATCGAGGCTCGAATTCCGGGGCTGACAGAGTTCCTCTATATCTTCAGACTTGTAAAGCTATGTTCCGAGTAGGAACAAGTAAGTGTTNTACGACCTTCNNCAGTNGCACACCAATTANCAATGGCGTTTAGCATCCATCGTCTCAGGGGTCCTCTTTGCCGAGGCAATTCTCTTCCTCNGGGTGTATGCTCTCTCCGGAAGGAATCGNAAGTTCATGTACTATCTCATTGCTCAATACGNCGTACGTCGCGTTCCTGNTGGCTANACTGTGTGGCGAGATTCCAATCGTCTTTCGGTAGGCAACCCATATCGCGTGGATNGCGATGTACGGAAAGTTCTTGGAAGGACTTGACTGTGCGTGACGATCAGCACCAGTGCCCGCTCTTGTCGCATGCTAATTCNCCTTCTATAGTCGGACCTTCGCCCATTCCTACCTTGCTAGGATGCGTGCCACTACCCCCCGCCTCGCCAATATCGAACAGACTTCTTGCTGCGATATTCGGCATGATCACGGCCAACGAGTTGTGTGAGTACCTGTGCGTTGTCTTGGTGACCCATTGCAACCACTAACCATCGGCCTCTCATGCATAATCTGTCTCCATTCTCGCGAATATCCGTTCTGCAATAGCAATTGCGTTGATGACGGTTGCCATCGGGGTACTCAAATACAGGAGTTTGCGTGGTAGCCCGCTCATGGAGGTATTCTACCGAGATGGGCTGGCTTACTTTGTCGTTTTGACTGGTGAGTCGCCTAGCTGGCATAGAAAGAAAGCCTTCCTGACTGTCTCATCCCGTCTCCCTCAGCTTGTTCGGTCACGAATCTAATTGTCGATCTCGTAGGACCAGTAAGTCCGCTACTCATGATCTCTTGTTGCTTCAGGCTAACTCCACCCGTTACCCGTAGCCCGAATTCCGTTTCCTCATGGTTATGTACGTCGACAAGTACTTCTAAATTTAAAATCACTGACTTTATACCTCACACTACAGCTTCCAGCGTACAATCCACAGCCTACTCTCTTGCAGAATGGTTCTCCATATGCGGGACTACAGTGCTTCAAGGGACGGAGTGACCGGATTGGCAACCGGTCATACGCCAATGCAATTCGCTCAAAATCCAAAGGTAAATTCGAAAAGCAGGATCGGACGGGCGAACACCTGGGACGATAGAGAAGCTCAGTCTCTCTGGATCCCTACTTCCGTGGATAGTGTCGTCCTATCTACAATGCCGAACTCGAGAGTCGGTACTGCGTGTTAGCATGTTTGTAATATATATCTCTTTCTAGGTAACGGAAGAAAGCGGCTATATTCTCCTTAGATTCTATGGTCAGCTGAAGACTGAATTGGTCGATATCTAGGTCCTTTTCCCCCACCAGACCTTCCAGTGCGGCTAGCAAGCCTGAAAGCTTCAACTTGGGAAGGAGAGCGTCTTGATGCCGCGCTCGGCAAGCTCGAAACGCCCAAAAAGGGAAAGAATTCAAGTTTAACAGAAATTTGAAACCCCGACTCCAGCCTGACTCGGAGCTCTCACTGTTTTTCGACACTTTCTTTCTCCTCTTTCACCCAGCCATTCCCTGAGCCACAACCCAGCCCTCACTAACGCCACTTTATGCTCTACAGGCGCTCTCGGGCGACTAATGCATGGACGCCGATGCTCTAACCCCCGATGGTTGTACTTGGATCTCCATACTGCCCTGCCAGTCAGCATGAGCAATTCCGAGTCTTGGAGCGCTTCTCTGGTTCGCGGGAAGAGCCATTCACACCGTTCCTTTATCCTGCTAAGGAGTGGAGACGTCCTCGTCTGCAAGAGAACGGGATTGTAATCTCTATATTATCTTGTCGCTGACAGGTTTCGCCGAGCCCAGGTCTGACAGCATCCATGTGGAGACTGCGCGATCCACTGCGCATCGCGACATGCAGGTCTGTCAAGCATGGTGTCGAGAACATACCTAGGAAGGGTTGAAACATCTACCTACTATCGCACACTCGACGGCCGGCATCTCCGCTCCAATGACTATGGGGTCCCCTGATAGTATTGCCTCACTTAGGATGCAGGCGCTTCGCGACAGCCGAGAGTGGCCTTTGAGCGGGGCATGCGGTAAGCTATGCTCCACGTTGTACGCCTACAGGCTATCACACAGGGAACCACAGAGCTTTGCGTGCACCGGACGTCGCCCTATCGCCGGCGTTGGTGTGCCGGACTCACAGTCGAGCGAGGTTCACCGCTGCGGTAGTCACCTATGCAACTAGCTGAATTATTCTTTTCTGCGCAGGGGTGGTGCAGCGACTTTGTTTTTCTCGTTCTGGGGTGTCAACAGTCTGCATTGCCCACCGGTCATATATTACTTCTGACCGAACATGGGCGCCCAATAGCGTTCGGATTGCCTTCCTAGTGATTCACGGATGGCTATCACACAGCGGATCTTTTGGAGACAAAGTACCGATTTACGCTCTTATAACGACTATGAGGATGGAGAATCTGTCTGCGCTCTGTTCGTTGCATTCCCTTCGTCTCCTCGCCCCATGAGATTTGGCCTATTTTCGGCAGAGCTCCGTTGCAGTCATGAGCGACGATGCTAGACTAACCGCTCCAAACGAACTTTTCGCGTTTGCCCATCGCACTAAAGCGAGCTCGGTCAGTGTGGCCTCTTCCTTTCCTGCGATGCAGCAATTGATTAAAGAAACGTACAGTATTTCGACGTCGCCAGCCTTGCCCTTCTCGTGAGTAGAAGCGATCTCACAGTCCTCCAGCTGAAGACTCATCCCGTACTGCTCGTAGGTGGTGGACTACTTGGCCACATTGAACATGGAGGTGAGGTTGAATTGACTCCACTTCTCAACGTCCAACGCCCATACCCTCGTATTCTTACTCAGATTGAATATATATGGCCTGCGCGGTGGAGTCCCGCTAAAGTGCTATATCTCTTCTCCAGATATCTTGTGTTCTTCGACATACCTTTCGCCGTACATTGTAAGCTCCAATGATACTCTCTGAATCCCAGCTCCTGACCACCGTTATAGACCATACCGTCCTGGGTCTCGAGCCAAAGGTCTGGCTTTACGATTGTATCACTCGACGCCGTGGTAAACCCTTCATGATCTCAACAGACATGCCGGGATATGTATCGCGTCGGGACGAGTGAGTGTTGGTCTGCAAGCACTAATCTAATCAACGTCAACGACTTTCCGTAGCATCCATTGTGATTGGTGTCTTGTTTGCCGAAGCAATTCTCTTTCTACGGGTTTACGCCCTGTCAGGGCATAATCGGAAGCTTATGTACTATCTCATCTTCCAGTACACCGTTGGTATTTACTCTACAACCATCGATTGCTCACGTTTCTCAACATTTTTCTTCTAGGCAACTCATCTCGCCTGGATCTCGATGTTTGGCGTTTTCCTGTCTGGGATAGAATGTGGGTTTGACTACTGCATGTTTCAAGTATGCGCCTGCGATCGCGAGAGCTGATGAAGATGAATTCCAGTCGGACCGTCGCCCCTCCCCACCGTTCTGGGGTGTGTTATTCTCCCACCCAAGAAGCGGATCTACAGCACACTTCTCGCTGGTATTTTTGGCTTCCTCATGGCGAATGAAATCTGTGCGTCCTTCTCACTCCATTACCGTGCTTAGGCGCTCACATCAAGCCTTCTACGCGACTAGCGATTGTTTTGATGATGTTTATCATCGGACTGCTTAAATACCGTCACTTGCGGAACAGTCCGCTCATTACTATTTTCTACCGGGATGGGTTCTTCTACTTTGCCGTCTTGACAGGTATGGGTACCGTAGTAACGAGTTGGTTCCCTCTGATTCTCGTTTGTCCAGCATTCTCGATCGCAAATATGATTGTAGACATCATAGGTCCAGTGAGTCACCTTTCTCAAGTCTGTAGTTCATGGGTAACGCAACTGACTCAAAGATCGCAGCCCGAATTTCGATTTCTCATGGTTATGCAAGTTCTACACCACTGTGAGCCAGCGGAACTTCCACTAACATCAGCCGCTGTTTATTTAGTTGCCAGAGGGTCATACATAGCATCCTTTCCTGCAGGATGGTTCTTCACATGAAGAAATATGCAGCAGTCGGGGAGGAATTCACAGCCTGGACCGCCGGTCAGTCAGATTACCCGTTCCAGCCTATGCAGTTCGCTCGGAACACCAAGGTGCACGCAAAAGCTGGTTCTGGGACGGCAAGAGAATCATCGGCTTGGGAACGTGGAGACCCAAGAGTCAATACCTCGATACGTACGGACGACATTGAGCTTGCGCTCGCGGGAAGCCGGAGGCAGGGAGCTGACTCGGGGGAAGTGGTACATTTCCACCGAAGTAGCTGAAGTATGTGGCGTCAGATTATGGACACAGGCTTGCTGCCCCGAATTCATGACAGCCGTGCTCGGGTTTCCACAGTCACTGGTACTAGTGGACTGGCGGCACTGTTTGCGCTGCTGGAAGCACCTGCCAGAAGTTGAACGACTGGTACTCTCAGTGTGTCTAAGCAGGTATCCGAGTTGGGCGCTAGCNTTCCGGGTTGTGGCGNGAGNNCNCTACTGTCGCTGGGCTGGTCTCTTCCTTTCTTGCTNNNTGGCNATCGTTATTCTGCATTTCCNGTTTNGTTGTCTGTTGCAACTTGGTAGAAGTTCAAGCGTGTAAGTTTATTGAATGTATGGGGTCGCTTCCTCTGTCATCNTCTTGCTGTTGCAAGTTTCATTGGCCCAGTNTAAGTGGCCCNGTGGGGAACGGACCTNCACAAGTACCTTTCCNATTCACGCACTCCGCGCTGTACTCNACGCCGNACTGCGCACTTACGAGTGTGTAATAGCCCAATNTACTCCGGATTCACCGCATACCGCAGCTGCCAATTNAACGGCNTAGCGCCAAGCGCGCTGCGCGCTGTGACGCACAGCNAGCACTGCCACTATCTTGGATCATTTCNGTGAGACCTATAGGCTAAACGGCTAGTCAATTCTTTCCCCTAAACCACCACCNNCCNCACCATGGAAGCTCTCAAACTGCAAAAGAAGTATCCTGAGGTNACTCGGGATGAGATGTTCGATCTCATTAACCGGTTCAAGTGAGTACGATCGCGAAGGGAACGATGAAAGGAGGCTAAATGGGCGCTAGCTCANTGAATACGGATACCCCNGGACGGGTCGATAAATCGACGGTTCTGCAGTCGTTGCAGTCAAGTGGGACTTCATACGATATTGCACGAGAGACCTTGAAGCACGTNAGTGTTGATGCNAGTGGGAAGGTCGAGCTCGAGGACTGGGTTGAGGTGTGTATTCGATCTCGGCGCTANGATGATTACGNCANTGACTACGGCCCGCAGCTGAACGTCAAGCTCAAGGGCCAGACGGCTAAGCAATANATNCAGCAGAAAGCNGGAAAGGTNACCGTCAAGGGCTCGAATGCCAANGTTAGCCATACTATCAACGAGGATGAACGCGTCGAATTCACAAACCACATNAACNTGGTAGGTTTGGAGTACTGGATNNTATCGAAGCTGTCAAGGCTNATTAGAGNAACTAGGTNATTGAAAATGACCCTGACCTCGCTGGACGATACCCCATTCCGACNGATACCATGCAGATCTTCGACGAGGTCAAGGACGGNNTGATCCTCTGTAAACTCATCAACGACTCCGTNCCTGACACCATCGATACCCGTGTCCTCAACAAGCCCACTGCTCGCAAGCCCCTCAACGCCTTCCAGATCACNGANAACAACAACATNGTCATCACCTCAGCNAAGGGTATNGGCTGCTCCGTCGTGAACATNGGTGCTGCGGATATNGCTGAGGGCAGAGANCATCTCATCCTCGGTCTCATTTGGCAGATCATTAGGAGAGGTTTGCTCGCCCAGGTCGACATCAAGATTCACCCTGAGCTGTANNGGTTGTGCGAGGATGGAGAGACNATNGAGGANCTCCTCCGCNTGACGCCNGACCANATTCTCCTCCGGTGGTTCAACTACCACTTGAAGCAGGCGGGATGGCANCGAAGGTGAGTAGGCGCTCGCGATTATCTAGGGTNCAGGCTGACGTCATTTGTGCAGGGTCAACAACTTCAGCNGGGATGTGTCCGACGGAGAGAACTACACTGTCNTGCTTAACCAGCTCAAGCCTGANCAGTGCTCGCGCGCTCCTCTGCAGACGAAGGACATCCGACAGCGNGCGGAGCAGGTNNTGCAGAACGCNGANAAGATTGGNTGCAGNAAGTACNTGACGCCCTCNTCNTTGGTGTCNGGGAACCCTCGTCTCAATCTCGCGTTCGTCGCNAACCTNTTCAACAANCACCCTGGACTNGAACCGCTNAATGAGCAGGAGGCCAAGGACTATGGTGCNGTGGAGGACTTTGATGCCGAGGGCGAGCGTGAGGCGCGTGTATTCACCCTNTGGCTCAACTCNCTTGGTGTCGAGCCCGCCGTGTTNAACCTNTTCGAGAANCTNAAGGATGGNCTCATCATCCTNCAAGCCTTCGACAAGATCCTNCCTGGGAGNGTGGTNTGGAGACGCGTGTCGAAGCCCAAGGGTGGTATCGGCAGTGTAACNTCGCCGACNTTCGCTCCTCCTGCAGACGGCGAGGAGGAAGAAGAAGTTGGCATCAAGCCCAACCAGGATCAGCTTTCGAGGTTCAAGTGTGTCGAGAACACCAACTANGCTGTGGAACTTGGCAAGCAGAGTGGGATGCACCTTGTGGGTATCCAGGGCGCTGATATCGTCGATGGANGGAAGACGCTCGTTCTCGGTCTCGTCTGGCAGCTGATGAGGTTCGTGTTNTNTTATNATTCCGTCTTATCAATGAAANNCTGACGTTGGGCGCAGGATGAATATCGTCAAGACNTTGTCATCTCTCTCCGGCTCAGGCCGCCCCATCAGCGACACNGAGATGGTCAAGTGGGCGAACACCAAAGCACAGTCAGGGAACCCTGGCGTNCGACCNATCNGGTCCTTCAAGGACCCTTCNCTTACCACAGGTCTTTTCTTCCTCGACCTCCTCGACGCTATCCGGCCTGGTATCGTCGACCCCAATCTCGTCATCCCTGTCGATCAGAACGGCCCTTATGACGATAGGAGGCAGAATGGTACGCGCTTCTATTCCTTGAAAGTTCTCGCTGGCGTGCTAACTGTGGAACGTGTGTTTATACAGCTAAACTCGCAATCTCCATTGCCAGGAAGATGGGCGCTTTGATCTTCTTGGTACCAGAAGATATTGTCGATGTTCGACCTCGTCTCGTGAGCTTCGAATCTCTCCCTCTGCTATCAGGCTTTGAAGCTGATTATGGTTCCTGCAGATCCTTACTTTCATTGGAAGCTTGATGAGCATCGCCCAACAGGCTTGAAGACTTTAAGGTTTGCGGCTATGACGGTTGAGTGGAGTTGTGGCTTGCGGACAGCGGGTCGAAGGAGGCTGATGGAAGACAGGAAGGCCGACATGCGTTCTATTCACGAAACGAGGACTTTACTATCTACTCTAAGGATAATTGGAATTTGGAATGTAACAGTATTCAAACTCTGGCAAGGATGTGGGTCACGATGGGTGAATGGTTGGGATACCGGCCGAAATCCTGAAGTCTTGGCGACCATATCGACGAGCGAAGAGCGCCGGTGGCGCCTACAGATATCTACAGGGCAGATACACAAGATATTGAACCGGATCTCCTTGACGCAGCATGGCCTGTTCACCATCGATTATCGCGAGCGCTTCCCTCATCCCTTGGACCACGGACAGCCATAATTCCAGGGATGATTTCTCTCCGTCCTGGAGGCGAGGCACCCTTTGCCTTACGATGCTTCCGTAACCTGTTTCAGCATCGGATGCCAAGAGTTTACCGCCCAAGGGCTCCGCTGGCGCTTTCTGGAATTGAGGGGCCGTTTCCGTTGTTTGCTTGTTCTGATCACGCTCAATGGCCGTTGGAGGCCGCAAATGTCATGTCACAATCGCCCGCACATCCATTATTTCAAAGGTTCATCTCAGAAAAATCTTCCCAGCTGGCCGGCCTGCACGTAACCTTCTCCTCGATCCCCCTATCGGGCTGTACGCGATGCAAAAATCGATAGGCGAGCACCGCTTGCGGCCTTCATCAGCGTGCCCGAGAGGGTTGGGCGGCGTGATCGTGATGTCTGCGTTTCAATTCCATGCACGTTTCCACCACGACACAAGCGGTGTCCCGGGGAGAACTTGAGAAGGCGAGCTCCCTGTCCCGAACTTAACGCAAATGGGGAATAGTCTATTACATCAAGGTTATGGTATTTGTTTGTCGAATCAATACAAAAGGCCTCGTTTTGCTGGCGTGGGCCATTCTTCCCTTCTTTCCGCCCAATCCTTCCGCTCTCCCTCTCTCCTCTCCCCTTTCGCTGGTCCTTGGTCGACTGGCTCACTGAGGAAGACTTAACGCCCGCTGGTCGTGATAGACTGCGGTGAAGACCTCATTCGGAGGGAACTTTGAACAGTTTAGCGCCCATCTAGGGAGAAGTTACCAAAAATGGTTGCCCAAAACCCGTTGTTCAGCGGTCGTTGGACTTTCAAGAAGTTTCAGGCCACCGTCGTCAACGATATCTGGCCCGAGGTCCTGTTTTTCACAGCGGTCGCGACAGGTCGGTGCTTGGATGCTTCGGCGGTGTCAGAAGCCCGGGATGTGCTGACGACATGTTCCGTCTAGCTGTCGCTGTTGTGACGGAGTTGGGAGTGAGGGACCTGGGGATCGGCAGCGCACTGTTGACTGTGCTCGGTACAGTGCTCGGTTTGGTCATCTCGTTCAGGACGTCTTCAGCATATGAAAGGTGAGTACGCCGTTCGTTATCGTTTTGTCGGCCATGACCATCTCACCGCCCCGAACCGCCCCAATTCTCCAGGTATCAAGATGGTCGCAAGATGTGGACGAATATCAACACTGCTACGCGTAACTTGGGACAGTTGGTGAGGCCTCTTCCTCCGCCTGAAATCACCCAGCAAAGGTCGTGTGACTGACTCATCCGCTATCAGGTGTGGATCCATGTCCCCCTGAACAGGGAAGACAAGGGCTTGCAGCGCAGGCAGACCAACCCTTGAGAGCATCATTGAGAAGAAGTCCATCATTGAACCTGCTCCAAGCCTTCCCCGTGGCCGTAAAAGGTAAGCTTCGCATCACCGATGCCCCATTAGAGAGGCTGAGACGCCCAAGCACTAACACAGCGATACTGTGACAGGAGAGAAATATCACTCGACGAAGGAGAGGCCCTTGCGCGTCAACTACGCAGTCCATTCGTGGAGACAAGTGTTCACAGCTATCAGGAATCGTGTGAGTATCGAAATGATTCGTTTGTGAACGCACCTCTGAAATCAGAATGCGGAACAGATAAAGCGCTAGAAATGTGCATAGGCCACCTTGAAGGGAACTTGATCTGCTGCCAGCATACCCAGAGCGTCTCATTCTACCAACCATTGTCCTCCTCCCTTTCAAGAGCATACTGGTCTCTCCACAACGCGCTTAAGGCATCCGTTTCTGGCCTACATTGGCCCTCGGTCACCGGTATTACTTCCAACCTTGAGCGCACGGACGTTGCACGGGGTGCGCCTCGTGGCCTCCCTTCCTTACCACCCACGCAGCTTCCCCTACATCGGGAAGATGCCGTCGACGACAAGCCATCATCATCGCTTCGTCAAGCTGTGGCAATCCCCTCCGAAGCAGCAGCACCACCTGAAGCAGCGGATGCGAGTGCAACTTTGACGGCATCCGAACCTGTATTGAAAGGGATATGGTCCCGCCACCAAGCTTCCTTGAAATCTAAGCCAGCTGCGACACACTCAAGCCTCCCAAGCGCGATAGCCTTGCCGACCAGCATCAACGTCGAGGACCTTGTATCCAAGACCGATTGCTTCATACAGTCTCTCGACAAGGTTTTATCCCAGATCGGTCGTGCCAAAAGACGGTCAAGCTCTTATTGGGGTCGACAGGTCTCTGAGGAACGTGGACAGCCAAACGAAGAGGTGCGAGCGGTGTACGCTGAGTTGGCTCGGGCCTTCCTCTCGATTTCGGAGGACAGGATTGCGTCACGAGCTCTTACTCGCCTGACCGGCGATAACGCACAAGTGGCCTTGAATATAATGCAACTGGTGAGCCGGTATTGCTTCGTGAAAATGTCCTTTACTCATCGACTCTCAAGGTTCTCGACACGGACTCGATAGATTCGGTGACACAAGCGGACCGAGCGTGCCTCCTTCAGCTGCTGCTGAGGCTTGCAAAGGAGTCCGGACAGTTTCCCCAGTGTCTCATTCGCTCTCCGATATCACCCCTCAAGGCGATCACCCGGTTGCGGCTGGACATTTCGGAGAGATATGGAAGGGTTTGTTCCGTGAACGCCCGGTTTGCATGAAGGTGGTCAAGGTCTACCAGAGGTCGGACGTTGCGAAGGTGCTTAAGGTATGCTCATCACNTCTNTCATCCTCAAATGTGATATGTGAANCGACTTTCTGTNTTCAGATCTTCTCCAGAGAGGCCATCCTCTGGAGTCATTTGACACACCCAAACCTCCTCCCGTTCTACGGGATGCATAGGTTGAACGATACCCTCGGCCGGCTTTGTCTGATCGCCCCNTGGATGGAGAACGGTTGCCTTCCTGATTATCTGGTCGCTCGCCCAGACNCGAANCGTTTCGCATTGGTCTGTANCGTGTTCTTCATGATACCTGGCCTTCTCAGCTGACACCTCAGTGCAGGCAAAGGATGTCTGTCATGGCNTGCACTACCTCCATAGNCATGGGGTNATTCACGGAGATTTGAAAGGCGTACGTATGCTGAGGCAGTAATATGTNAAGATGTTGCTGAACCCNGTTCGCTGGTAGGTCAATGTTCTCATAGCTGGTAGTGGGAAGGCTTGTGTCGCCGACTTCGGTCTCTCCTCGGTCGCTGACAGCGACGTAACGAGGTGGTCGTCATTCGCAAGTTCAACCGTGCCTGGAGGGACAGCTCGGTGGCAAGCGCCGGAATTGTTCGACCCCAACGCGGATAGCGTAAAGCCGACGAAGATGAGCGACGTCTACTCTCTAGGTTGTGTCTTCTACGAGGTCAGTACTCATCACCTCGTGACAATGACGTTGTGTTGACTCTATTACTACCCTTGTTGGCACTTCGAAGATCTTCACCGGGCGAATTCCGTTCTATGAAGCAACACGAGAGCCGACCGTCATCTCCTGGGTGCAATGTGGAAAGCAGGCTTCAAAGCCTGCGCTCGGCAATCCGCCGTTTCCTGCCTGGGGTCTATCAGAAGGCCTCTGGGAGTCGTGCATCTCCGAAGCATGGTCGCGAGTTGCTGAGGAGCGGCCCACCATCCCTTACCTCTTACTGAAACTCACTACATTGGAGACAGAACAATCCGACCGGTCGTTCCATCAGGCGCCCTCGAGAACGCAGCAAGCCTCCGGTGAGGAATGGCTTTCACCCGCTGAGGTGAGGGACTCTTCAAGATGGGCTAAGCAGGGGGTTCCCAAAGGGTCTGCGAACGGTATCTCTCGGAGAGCGACGTTGCTCGGTGAAGAGCGTGATCAGCGGGGCTCGTCAAGTTGGCTTGAATGGTTCCCTATATCCCTGTGAAATAGAATTTGGATAGATGCAGACTATACAGTGTACTACCTTTCAGCACTAGGCTCGTGCCCACCCGTTACAGTTTCGCAAACGGATTTTCTGCAGTAACTAAAGGGCTTTTTTTGGTGCGTCTCGAGCGACAGAGGTCAGAAAGGTAGACACAGGGTGGCCCGGCTCAAACCGGTCCGGCTGTGAAACTCGGCTCTTGCAGCCGCAGCGGGTCCACCGCCTCTCTTGGTGTTTACTCATCTTCAACCAGTTTACACTGACTGAAGACTTTTCCATGCTTGAGCCACACTTGCGGTAAAGGAGGTGAGTGGGACAAACCTGGAGATATGTCAATGCACCTGACCTCCGCCCCCGCCATACTAAACGCGTTCTTCAGTGGTGCTAATCCTACATACCCTAGGGAACAACACTCACCTCTCACAAGTCTTGGGTCCGTCGTATCCAGCTCCTCCGCACTGCCCATCTATAGGAACTCCGTAACCGGGTGGAACGGACGACGGAGTAGCTACTAACTGCTCCACGGATTGCACCCTTCGTCTGCGTGGTGGCTTCCGTGGCTTTTTACCAACCTGCTTCGAGGGTGCAGGGGTAGGCTCCTGCGAAGTCGAGGTGATTGCATGAGCATACATTCCCTTCAGGCACCTCGGGGAGGAGCTCTCGGCTGTGAGCTCCCTCGACGCTTGTGCCCTGCTTGCAGAAATGACGAGGGAACTTTGAAGACCCCCTGAGCATATTTCGTTCGTTGACACCCCCGACGTGGCAATGACCCCAGAGGGATAGCAGACAAGAGAGAATGTCCATGCAACGAACGCTATCGCGAGTGCATACCTGACGGAAGAGAACATTGACATAGCAGTTCAAGGATCCTCCTCGTCGGCTGTGGGTCGTGCACAAATAAATCACGCGAAGAATTTCCGAAGTACGTCTCGGCCACGTCGATTGACCAACAGAACTGACTCCGAGCGACAGACTGCCGCCTTTGAGTGTTCATGTATCTGGACGCCCTGCTGGACCGCTTATTTGAGCCTTTCACGCTTAATTCTTGGACGTGGGACCACCCTCAGTGGACAAGGTCCTGAACTTATGTGTCGGATGCGGCGTTTTAAGTTTTGGTTCGACCCCAGAGGCAACAGGAAATAATCACAATAGCAAACTCAATCCCTCTTTTTGCGATTGTCTCGCGTTATCAGAAGCTCTCGGGGCGAACCTTCTTCTCCGGTTCGGCGCTTACGATGCACTGGTTAGATAAATGTTTAGACCTCAAGTCACCGGCGGGTGCGGAAACGCCTCAGCACGTTTTTCCCTTCACAGACGCGTGCTTGGCATCTCGTAACAATCCACGGTTTGTATTCCACCTCTATAATTTGGGCTAGGCTTGTTCCTGGTTTGAATACCGATGGGATTGAGGCGTTCCTTGAGCAAACAATTGTAATGACGTCTGCCTGCCCTAAAACTGTGAGATCTATATGAGCCAGGGACCTAGATCGCCGTTCCCGCATTTCAGAAATCTTTCGGACACAAAACGGGGGACCCACAGACGGCAATGTATGCATTCTTCACCCGGAGGTGTGTCGCTTCGCACCATGTCTACCAAACTAGTTGAACCTAATTGAACCCATGACTAGTCATACCCCCATTCTTGGCACAGAGAAGATAGGCAGCTTACGATATGCCCTTCACATACTTTCACTGTGTACACAGCTATCGGCGCTGATATATAACACAAACATTGTCTGCCGACGTTTAGGGAGGGCTTCTTGATATCCTTCGCGTCTTCCCACTTCACCTCAGCAGCAGCAGACACGATCATGGTGTTCTTCCAGCTCACATACGCGAATATGTACGGGTCACAGCTTGTCGCGGCCCTTATCAATTGCTTGTGAGCGTTCTAGGAGTCGCTATCAGTACCCGATGGAACACTGACGGCGATACAGCTTCTTTGGGATCGCTTTGGTGCGTGCCTTCGTCAAAGTTCCACAATCGCTAACTGACTCTTGATCTATTCGTCACAGTTTGTTACTCTCCAGTACTTCAGACGACATGCTGGGAGGGACCCTCTCTACGTTCGCGTGACAGTCGCAATCATGATGTGAGGCGATCTTCATTTCTGTCCTCGGTGCTCACTTACCGATATACCTTCTCTAGAGTCTTGGCTACGCTTCAAACTATTTTCGTGGACCACCAGATCTACATAGATGTCATCAGCAAGCACAACAATAACCGCGGGCTCTTGGAACCGATACGATTGTGAGAGCGAACCCCTTCTTTCATCTCACAATCTCACTCATGCGCACTTCGTCGCAGTTCCCTTCCTGTGAGAGATATCTTTCACGTTTCCGCAGCTGCTTGGTTTTGACCACATTGCGACAGGGGAAATTTGAGTGTGTTGTGCGCTCAACTTATAGCCCCTATCTCGATCAAGCGCCCTAACACGAACCGTTACAGTTCTTGATTAGCTTCGTCGCCCAAGCGTAAGTCCATTCGTGAGTGAATTAGTGCCAGATGCATATCCTGACCCCAACTTTGAAGATTCTTCGCTACGAGGATCTGGATCTGTTAGTCCAATATTCTATATATCGGAGAACCATGCTGATGCATGGCACTTGAAGTGACGAAGCGGGTCGCGAGAGGCGCTCGCTTTGCGATTATCCCTGTCGTAAGCTGCGAAGACTCCGCCTCAAACATAGTATCTAACTCTGTGCCTTCAAGCTCGCATTCGCTCTCCTTCAGTTTGGTAGGATCTACTTCATTGCTAAACTTTGCTCATCTCCGCTCACCCAAATTCACTTTTTAGCTTCCGGAACCGGTGCGTATCCTGATACACGTGTAGAATACGAGTCTCGAGACCTGTGCTAACCAAAGATCCTCGAATGTTCGAGGATAGCTGTGGTGCATATCGAGTGAGTCCAGTAGAAAGCAGCGCAGAAACAATGAACTCAATAGGCACTCCCTTTAGGGCGTCGAGCGCGACCGTCGCCGAAATGAGCGCCGACGATTATTGGCTCACGGTACGTCATTCTCAGCCCCCTTTTTCAACATAGATATGCAACTGAAGCAATTCCTAACATTCCAGAGACTCACCGGAGTGCAAGGCACCGCATCGGCAATCTGCGATATTATCATCACAGTCACTTTGTGCCACTTGTACCACGCACACAGCTCAGTTTCCCGAAAGTAGGGTTTGCCTTGTCGAGCTCAGAGGCATTTATCATTGACCCTCCCGTCCTCAGGGTCGATTCTATCGTTGATAGGATTGTGATATACGCCATCAATCGTGCAGCGGCTACGAGGTGAGATCCATTATTAGTCTCATTGTAATTTCGCTATGTAATTTCGCTAATCTAACGCTTCAACCAGCCTCTGTGCCATCCTGAGTGTCCTAACGGTACGTCGAGACTCTTGCAAGATATCAAGCGAGGTGCTCAGACTCCGATGGTAGTACTTCCTTCTGAGCGGTACATACTACTTGTAAGCCACCCGGATGCACCTCAACGTCGCTCGGACACTGATTTCACGCCGCAGTATCGTCCCTACTTTGATGACTGGCCAGCGTAAGTCCAAGATCTTGCATTATACTTGAAGGGTGCTTATCTACGTTGCCAGTCTATGTCATTTCCGTGGTCAGCGTGTAAGTGTCCTTGTGAGGTAGCTCCCGAGACAGGCTTTACTGTATCTCTAGGTTGACCTCGCGTGAATCGCTGAGAGATGAGCTCGCTCAGACTGACCACCGCTCGGATGAGGAGGGCGCTAGTGTTACCAGGCTCGGGGAAAAGGTAGCGTCATACCAATGCGCGTCATTTAATTCACTGATAGAGTACCCCAATAGACCTACCCCACATCGGAGAAGAGCACCTGAGCGAACATGAATGCCCTAGGAAAGATGTGCTTGAGTGACTTCTAGGATTCTTATGCCCTGAACCTCATCCGGAAGTCCGATGACTTAGGTTCACCTCGATATCCTTTCTTACTCTGTACCAACATCTTCGCCACTTTCTCAATGTAATAATTACGTCGAAGGACTCCTGGGTCTGCATGCCAGTGTGTGCCGTCGGCTGCATGTGCTCGGCTTCCCGAATTCGACTCCCGCTGATGCCGATCCCGAGGTTTTCGCGATCACGCCGCCTTTCTCATCCCTACCTCCACCATGTTCTTCCCTGCCTTGCCCATGCCGTCTCGTCTACGGGTGCACTTGGTTGAAAAGCCTCATTGCATCCTTCTGGGCGCGCGAATCTCAGAAGGACGGAATCGACGGAGTCGGAATCCGCAATCGTTCCCTCCGTTGTGACGCTCGCCCAGTTGTCCACAGGCCCTGCGTCCACCAAATCCTAGCTGCTATCTGGGTGCTTTCTCGCTGCGAAGTTGGATCTTCACACGAGCTTTCGATGCATTTCTTCCAGTGTCACTCCAGTTTTCGAGCTTCCAGTGGCGAGGACGATGGCCACGAAGTGATCGATTCTCGAAAGCCTTCCGGGGTGGTTCTGGTTCTTCATGTAGTTTCAACGGCGGTCCGTATCCACCCTCAGGAATCTAAAGCCTCACACTTCTTCACCACGTTTCTTTCACAAAATTTCAAGAAGCGGCTACCCCACGTCACGCGAGCGAGAAGTTGATCCTCGTCCATTCAATTACAGCCTTCTCCACCTCTAACTCAGTGTGCCTGTGAAACTCTCTCGGCCGCCTCCTCTTGAACGGTTCAGCCTCGGAAGGCGATCTTCGTACCACCCATCACAAGGCTCACAATTCAACCTTTTGCATGGCGGGCCACTGCGATCCGGGACCGCAACCCCACTCATGCGTGCCTGCTTCGGTGCAAATCCGGTTGAAGATCGGCGTACGTCGTGCGCCAAGATATAAAATGAGGAGTGGGTGTTGGTGATGGACGATAGCCTTGTCGTTGCTGGGAACATGAAAGCTGTTGTATTTTCTTCGGTGCTCGTAGCATCCGTGTCTTTGGTCAGTGCGCAGACCCAGGCTGGTGCATACGGTACGTCTTCCAAATCCTTTACTCGAGGGTTCTCATGAACTGACCAAGACTCTTCAATGCCTGGTGTATAGCCCAGTGCGGTGGGCAAGGATGGACGGGCGCCACATCGTGTGTTTCCGGGTACACCTGCACCAAGGTCAACGACTGGTACTCTCAATGCCTTCCCGGCGCCGCTGCACCAACGTCCGCCACGCAAACCACTCCTACGCAACCCTCCACGCCGACAAGCACCGTCCCCTCTGCGCCTCAACCAACGTCAGGTGGCAAGGACCTTCCGTTCGGGACTCTCGTTACTGGGTGCACGGTCCCCAATACCATTGCCATTACTTTCGACGACGGGCCGTATACATGGACTTCGGGCTTGATCGACTCGTTGAACGCGGCTAATGTTAGCGCTACGTTCTTCGTTGTCGGGTCTATGTATGGGTGTATCTATAACTACGCCGACGTTATCAAGAAGTACGCACTCCGTAACAACTTCGCAAGTGCTTTCGTGCGGTGCTAACGCCTCTTTCTTCCTTCAGGGCGTACAGCAGTGGACACCAAATCGCGTCCCATACATGGAGCCACAAAGACCTGACTGGCCAGGGTGCTTCTGGCATTCAGACCGAGGTGCAGCGCCTCGAGACCGCTTTGAAGAAGATTCTGGGTATCAAGCCCAAGTGGCTCCGCCCTCCCTACGGTGGTCAGAACTCCAACGTTCTCAACACGCTCAAGGGGTTCAACTATAAGGTCGTGACATGGAACTTGGATTCCCAGGATTGGAACGGTGCGTCCCTCCATCAATCACTCATGCACTTCGTTCGCTAATACTCCCATTTCTTTCTTTAACTCCTGCAGGCGCTAGCGTGGCTTCCTCGCAACAGAGATTCAACGCCCTCGGAGCCGACCCCCGCATCATCCCCCTTGAACACGACGCTCTCCAATCCACCGCCCAGCAGCTCGGCCCGTGGATCGCCCAGTGGGCTAACCAGAAGGGACTCCGCGCCGTCACACTCTCCGAATGCTTGGGTGAGAGTATCCCTGGAGGGCAGTACGAGGACGTCGGCGGTGCAGGGCCCAGGGATAATACCTGGGTCTGCTAAAATTGTGGCGGTTCCTGCGAGTTCTCTTTAGGTCCTTGCTTGTACTGCTTCAAGTCCTTGCCGTAGGAGAACCGAATCGATTCGCCTTCACAGCCTTGCCTTGCCTTTACCCTGTGCTTTCCTCCGTGGCGGGGTTATTGAATAGAGAGTTTGTCTTGCGCATACGCCACTCACACATAGCCTTCTTGTCCCGGGGAACGTCCTCAAGGGTGGCTTTAACAGCATATCCAGGAAGCAGGGTCACGCGCGCACTTCAATAGACACCCGTCTCGCAAATTCAATGAACTGGGCTGTACCGTCGACCACGTGTCTCTACAGCACTAGGAAGTGTATAAAGCTCTCGTATGTCAGCTGTGATTGAACGGCTATCTTTTCCTTCCCTTCCCTTCCAGCATCTCACCTTGTAAAGGGATGCTGGAAGAAGACGACGGCGACCCGCACGAGGGGGGTGGCAGACGTGGCGGTGAGTCCTTCGCTAGTCTTGAGATTACGGGCGGTTGCTCACTGGAAAAGAGATACCTCAGCCACCTCCCACCTATTCGATGGGGCGTCCAATTTCGAGATCCCGGAGCTGAATAATAACATCGTCCAGCCCGGGAGAGATGCAAACATAACATATAATATAAATCACCATCATCACCACCACCACCACTCGGTAAGTACCCCTCGCTCACTTCGCCGTCTGCAAAAAGGATCGTACTTAGGCGCTAATTGCTATACCTTGATGAACCAGGCCTCCGATTTCGCTCTTGGAGTGCTGTCGGCCGGTTTATTTGGGGTCCCAGGCCACGAATGAGTTAATTTGAGGTCCTATCAACATCGTCTGCTCGTGCCCGGCAGTTTGGTTTGCGCCATACGCCGGAATACGTCTTCGTAGTTGGTAGGACCGAGGAGGCATGAGTAGGCCACGCTTTTCTCAACTCTTCACACTCACTCTGTGAACCTGGGGTTCTACACCTCC